>MU181934.1:1058602-1075954 GCA_016904865.1 Pissodes strobi | reverse complement strand
GTAGGGGAGGGCGGATCGGGGATGGTGAAAAGGGACTTATAGGCCTACTTACCCCCCCCCCACCCTTACTACTACTACTACTACTACTACTACTACTACTACTACTACTACTACTACATTACAACAGGGGTCTTTCTATTGTGTAGCTGCTATCTTATTTCCTAGTATGCATTGAGTAGCAGTTTTATATGTAATATATCTCCCCTATGTTGGGGTTTGGAACCGGGGTTGCACTAAAACGGAGTTTTATCCAAAATACCGAAACAGAATTATTGCACTCGACGCGCGTTTCGCTAACCATGTTAGCATCATCAGGAGATGATTAAAACTGTTTTAATCATCTCCTGATGATGCTAACATGGTTAGGGAAACGCGCGTCGAGTGCTATAATTCTGTTTCGGTATTGTGGATAAAACTCCGTTTTAGTGTATATAATATATATTTCTTTATTCTTTAAATCAATTATTTACATATTTTTCGAAATGGTATATACAGCTACTTGGTCGGTAATTTATTCATTATATACATGTAGGCCCAAAACATGACTATAGAAATAGAGAAAGTGTGCATAAACTTTTTACTCAGATAATATGGTCAAATCTTAAGAACAGTTATTTGCTTACATCGTCAAATTTCATGAAAAGATGTTACACAGGCTCCTCGAAATGGTCACTTAATCTCTAAAAAGCCAACTGACAGCATTGACATCTATATCCCCTACGAAAATTACCATACACAAAGAAACTTGACACCTATATAAAGACCCACATCCATCTACACGTCAACGATCTCGAAAAAAAAAATAATATTTGGGAGAAATTACGCTTTTTGTGCGCATTTTAGCAGACCAAAAGTCGATAGGTATTAGTTCTGTACATGAGCACGAATAATGGCAACATGAAAAACCCATGTCTGGTTTTTGTAGGGCAGAATGCGAACAAAATACCTTCGGAGTAAGGATTCGTATTGTATTACCAATTGCCTCTATATGTTTAAAATTTCAGATCTTTACGGTGAGCAGTGTCGTACAGTCATGTAAATTTGGACAAATAAAAAGTTTTAACAAAGCCAAATTAAAATAATTTATTTAGATACCACTAAATAATTTACATAATATATCCCAAGCATTCTAACACCTTAGGTGCTTTGGCCAAAAATTATCATAACGTAGTTGGAGCCACGAAGCTAACCAAAGATAATATGCATTGGTTCGCTATGAATCAAAGGTTGATCTAAAAATGTATAGATTTAGATTTTTCAAAAGTAAATCCACTTAATTGGACTTTTACATGATGATGGCCGTTCAGATTATTATTAAACTGAATCTATCAAAATCAAACTAGAGGTAACCAAATCTACCTCAAACAAATGCGCCGAATGCGCGCATTTTACTCAGATAGCACTCATAATAATGTACAGAAAAGTAATAAAATATCTGACTTGTTTTTCCAAAGCTCTTCTTAAAATTAAAAAAAATTCTTATATGTTATGTTCATAAAAAATCCACAAAGAAGGAGTAACCCACATTAAGTGACCAAAGTGCAATTTGTATCAGTCCCTGTATATGTTAATTTTTATTACCATCAGCATCTTTATAAATAAATTATAGAAAATATTTTGAACTCTGGCAAATAAATTTATGAAAAAATTTGAACATTTTTGAAAATCCCTTGTATCATAAAACCAACACAATTTATCAAAATATTCAAAGATAAACTAAACTCAAGATTATAAAATCTCTGAGAAATCAAAATTTATAGAATTTTAAAGCTTTTATTTAACATCCTGTATAACTCATGCTTCAATACAATGTACAATCTACGGTAAGAAAGTAGACTGACTCTTTTGAATGTGTAGCAAACTTGTTTATTCACATCAATAGGACGCCCCTGCTAAAAAAGGCACTTTCCTACTTCTTCCACGACAAGATGTCACATAATCAAAAAAACTTGTGTATTCATGTAGAAAAGCTCTTAAAAAGCTTAAAGGTCTTACATAAGTTGATACAAATATAAAGGAAAGACAACCGAAAAAACTCTGTATCTAAAAGATAAAGCCTCAAGTATTGTGTTCGATCTTTCCACCGCTAAAAACGTTTTTGGGTCTACTTTGACATATGAAAAAGAATGCTTTTGTGTTTTTTAGGGTTAAGTAGGGCTTATACATGCACCTGTAGAACATGTGGTATTTTTGTATGATTCTTCTAGTTACTTATCTGATTAGTGTCATTTGCTTACTAAGCATATCTATTACGTTACGGCGTTACTTTTGTAAAATAAAGTTTAGTTCTTTTTTAAAATAGATTAGTCTTTCTTCCCTTCTACAGTTATTGTAAGCAACTGAAAATAGGCAAGTCTTTCTTTAAAAAATATAAGTTTCAGGCTACCGCTTTTTAAGCTTTGATGAACATGGGAGTCGTTATTTTTAGTGATTTCAATTATAAGCTATTAAATAGTGTAGTCTTTACGAAATATAGACCTTATGAAATAAATACTACAGGAATATCTTTAGTATTCATAATTGTCAATATTCGCGTGATAAACCGTCGATGCCATAATCTATTTTTGAACTGACTACCACCCTCATCTCACATTCAGTTTTTTAATATTTAATCAAAACATATCTATTTAATCCAACGAAGTGGTGCGTCTTTATAACCACTGATAATGCATTCAGATACTATCGGAGCCATTAGAGTGTTGTCCAGTCTTAAGATGACGGCAATAGATAAACCTTGATGCTGTGCTTATTAATTTTAAAGGATACTATGATCAATTATTTGATTTATTAACTCACTTGGTCATCATATTATTTCAAAGAAAATAAACAAATAAGAATGGGAGAAATATTTCTTATCTTTATCTATTTTTAATTATTCCAAAAAATTATCGGGTTTATAACGCTTTAGGGCAACTAGAAATAGCAATTTTTCTATAAAAATTTCTTCATATCTGCTTTGAGCATGTATTTTTGTATACAATAAAGTGAATTTATGTATTATTTTTAGTGTTTTTCTAGGAAATAAAGCGTCCGTAGGCATCGGCGGTCAACCACTCACGTGTACGTACACCAATTTTTTTGACTTTCGGCCCTACACATTTGGCAGCAGCCCAGGATTGTTCTAATATTTCACTGCACGCATTACCCTCCGCTCTAACCCAAACGAACCCAAGGCAATGCCCAAAATCAAGGAAACAGAAATTTGAATAATATATGCCTGAAGGATCAAAATTGGCGTACCTAGACGTGAATTGGTCGACCTGGCAACATCATAACCCAAATGTCATGCGCATACGCCCAATCGCCTATGTTACCTGATGTTCCTACGCGAACATCAGTTGCTCAAATCTAAAAAATAACAACAGGTTTAATACCTTTTTTAAAACTTACTGGTTAGAAATCTAAAATAATCCTCATTTAATATCATACATGTTATCCCGAAAAACTATATTCTATTTAGAAATATTCATAACACAATTGCCCGTAAGTTGCCATAAAGTGATATGTCACCAAATTGTCATTCTTTTAAGAATGGTTTTTAACAAAATTCTCGTGAAAAAAAAGTTAAGCTACGCAACAAACATTGAGATAATGCGTCCATCACCATCTCTAGACAGAAAAACCTAGTATTTTGGAAACGGAAACCCAAGTCAGCTCGTCTACGGACACTATCCATATGCTTTGTCCCAATTACGAACTTCACACCAAGTTCCGATTTAAACGAGGTGTTAGGTTAGCGCTTATGTCCGCAGTAACCTCTCATGTCACCGAGAAGAGAGTTTGGAATCGAACTAACCCAAACTAACCCAAGCTGTCACTAAGAGATTCTACTAAATTTATCTGCATCTATTGTCTTTCTCCAAATGGACCCAATTATAAACAACTCTTCTCCTATCTCTCAATAACGTTCGACAAACTTCAAACCACGCACCCAGATGCTGAAATGAGATTCGTGGGGGACTTTATTATTCACAACATCCCTTGGCTAAAGTTTTCTTCCCGAACGGATGATATAGGCAGAGAAGCTGAGGCTTTGCAATCACCTGCGGCCTGGCTCAACTTGTGGACAAGCCAACATAGATACCGGACGTTGGAAGCCATCAGGCTTACCTACTGAATTTGTTCCTAAGAACATCACCAAACTCTTATAGGATAAACATTACATCACCACTGGTTAACTCTGATCACAAGCATATCAGCTTTGTTCACCTGTCCAACTCCACCTTCCTCTAAAGCGCTTCCTCGCAAAATGTGGCATTACAAACGTGCAAACTGGAGTGAACTTCGTGACTTTTCCTTGTCATTCCCTTGGAGGGGCGTCTGTTTTAATTCCAGGGACCCATCTGTAATTGCAGATTCCATTACAGAGGTCATTATCATTGGGATGGATACTTCAATCCCTTTCTCTAATAAACGATCCTACCCTGGAGATTAATGGTTCAACAAAAGGTGTACTCAGGTGGTTTCCATAAAGAACCAAACTTATCGCAAATGACGCAATAAGCCTTTGGTTGTTTCGCGCCGAGCTTTTCTCGATGCACGAAATAGCTACAAACTAATAATTGATCAATTCAAAGCTGATTTTGATCAGAGAGTCCGCGAGAAGCTTTTGAACCGTCCGAGCGGCTCAAAATCATTTTGAGATTTTGCCATCGGAAAAAACTTTTCATCTAGTTTTCCACCACTATTGCGCGAACAAAATTCCGTTGTAGTGACTGCAAAGCAAAAGGCAGAACTTGTTTGCCTCAACGTTTGCACGAGACTCCACCCTTGATGCACAAGGAAAGACTATACCAATGTTGCCTAGGATCGCCACATCAATGCCAGAAACACCGTTTTCAAGCAAAGAAAGATAAGAGGGGCTTCACCATCTTGACTGCTCAAAGGCCGCTGAACTGGATGGAATTCCCCATTGTTCTCAAACAATGCACACTGGAGCTGACTCCTATTCTAACCAAACTATATACCTTATGCTACAATAGAGGTATTTCCCAAGCCTTGTAGAAGCGCGCTAGAGTGCAGCCTGTACCTAAGAAGGGAAAGAAGGATCTTGCCAGTAACTACCGTTAAATATCTTTAACCCCAGTAGTCGCCAAGGTGATGGAAAAAGTCATTAACACCGAGATCCTGAAATATCTTGAACCGAGATCCTGAAATATCTTGAACAAAACAACATATTAGCTGATAATATGGACGATGAGCGAAGCGCTCAACAGGAGACTGATGTCCTATGTAACACACATCTGGAATTCAATCCTGGAAAAACACGGAGAGTCCCGAGTCGTTGCTCTTGACATCTCCAAAGCCTTCGACCGGGAGGGGAGTGGGGGGTACCAATCACTAACCCAAACTCTCAGCTTATGGCCTACATACATTGTTGTCTAGTTTTTTAGATAAAAGGAATATTCAGGTCGCCATCGATGGTGCCTCGTCCGAGGCATTTTCCATCAATGCTGGTGACCTAGTAAAGCTTACTGAAACTCCCAATTCTTTCTTCTGGCGTATGACGAGCATCTGGAATTTCTTACCAACCTAATTGTTCTCTGTTGGCTACAGTACAAACATCTTTAAGAAAAGAGTCCATCGGTATCCTTCCTCTTCGCCGTTTCCTACTTGCGGTGCCCATTAGAGTATTACAGGCAACGCCTTTGCAAGTGGACTGAAGCATATGAAAAGGAAATCAATTGCCAATTGAATTTCTGAAAAAAAAATATAAATGATTGAAGGAGACTGAATAATTGCAATTTAAACAAATATTTTTTAATTACTTACCACAAACGCTACAAAATTTGATGTTTGAACAACAATTTTATCTCAAAATATCTCAGAAAATCCGTAGTGGCCCCTGCGATTCGTTTTAAAAAATGTCCAAATTCTCCTATCCTGGTCCATTTTCCAGAATTCAAATCAATTTACATGACATTTCAGGTGAATAAATATGCTATTCGCATCGATATTCTAAAAATAAAATTGTGCAACAAAATCTGTCATAAAATCGACAAAAATTGCTCCTAATCCTGACTCATTTTCCTGCTTCAAGCCGTTTTCAATGAGAGTTATGACGATTAAAAGTATCTGAATATTGGTTTGAATTTGTTAGACATGCACCAGATGTACGTATGTAAAATTCTCGGAATATCAAATAATTTCGAATTTTTAAATGTTTCACTTTAACCTCGATTTACTAATATTTCCCAATCTCGTACGAATGATATATAGATAATTTTTCTGGCAGAAGCATCTAGGTTATCTAATCTGAGATTGTGTTTCTTTTAAACCTATGCGATCGCTGGCACGTACGCGTAAAGTAGATTTTTTAAACTGAAAATCAAAAAAATATATAATAATAGTTTAAAAAAATATTAACTCGATTTCTTGATATGTTGTACTCGTAACCCCTCTCTTTAATTTACCAAAGCTTGTTTGCCTAAGATTATTTGGTTTGCCAATAATAAAATATTATGTGGTAATGGGTCGTTCCAAAATTTCAAATCGCGAAAACTTAAATTAAACTTGCTCACCTTGTATGAAAATAATCATCATTTAAGTAGCCAAATTTTGTATATAAAAATATTTTTCTAGAAAAAAAAATCCAAAAAACCTTCATATTTTTGATCTAGAAATTGATGCTATCATATTTTCCCTCAAAGGTCCATTTTTTTGACATTATCTAAGATTTAGAGACATTTTATTCAAAAATTTTCCCATTGACCTGTCGTCTCGTTTTTTTTTAACCTTACGACTTTTTAGCATTAAAACGACCCAATATTACCAATTTTTCAAAATATACACTCCCAAAAAAATATTTGCCTTTGTCATATTCTCGCCAATTTCAATAGGGTTCGGAAGTCCGTCAAAAATAATAGCTTGAAAACTGAAAGTCGGATCGTTGAAAGCAATTGAACGTCGGCTGCCCCCCAGTATCGCATAAAAACGTACTAAGTTTGAAACATTTATCATTAGCCGCTTTCGACATAACTCGAATGAGCGTTACATAGCAGAACGTGACGCATGACGAGTCAGTGTCTTTCACTACCCAAGTAAAAAATTGTGCTGAAGAAGTTTTCGCTTTAATAATTAAATTTTATTTACAGTGGCCGTCGTTTTCAACTGCTTTTTCCTTTTATATTCCATTGACTTCTGCTTCTATATAACATCATGCTTCTCTAACAATTCTCTAACTGTCCTAAATTTTCCATTTCCTTACAGTCTTCTCGACTTAATTTTGCAGGAAGAATTCAAGAATCTTCAGAATTTCCTTTTTTCGTGGCCGATTCATTAGAATTTCTTAAAGTTTAATTTTTTCAAAAGTTTTTCCAGTTTTAGTCCGGTTTTTACCTTCGATACAATTTACGAATATTTTAATTTTTCCCTTATTTGCTTATATGTTCCTTTGGCTACAGATTTTTTACCAAAACCATTCATTTCCCTGAAGAGCAGTAATAACATAGTTTGAAGCAGGCGATACTGGGAAATGATTTATTTTGACTTAAATCAGTAGAACCCACATTTTATGGTACTAAACATCACCTACAAGGATAAAAACCATAAAATATTTTAATAACTTAATAGGTTGAATTAAGTCGTTCAAGCACATGAAAACTACAAAGATCATCAAAAAATTTATTAGAATTATCAAGTCCTATTTTATAAGAAATTTAACAAATAATATTTAATAGGCTCTACGATATCTAAATAATTTGTGTAGAATGCAAAAATGTGTGAAATAATCCGAATAATTGCAATATGAACAAATATTTTGAATGTACTTACTAGAAATGGTATAGATTTCGATGATTAAAATAAAAATTTAAATATGTCCAATTTTTGCGATCATTGACCATTTTCTCAGCTTCAAATCGTTTTAAAAGAGATTTCAGGTAAATAAATCTATTTAGATACCACAAAAACTATACGCATCGATATGCTGAAACTAAAACTTTATCATGAAATCAGCCATAAAGCCGACAGAAACTGCGCCTAACCAGCAAAAAATTTTCATATATTCCCATCCTGATCCATTTTCAAGCCTCAAGCCAGTTTCAAAAAGATTTCACGTAATTAAATATGATGAGCAAAGCTATCTATTCAAAGTTGTAAAAATGCCGAAGTATGGAAAACTTGAGCATGTTTTATGATTTGCTGTATGTTTCCATTTAACAACGATTTTCTCATACTTCCCGATATCATACGGAAAATTGTTATAGAAATTGTTTATAGCAGATAGGTATCTCGGATTGTTTTTTTTTTTTGAAAAATGGCTATGCGTTGGCTGGTACGTAGGATTAAATTAGATACTTCAAACTGAAAAGCAAAAAAATCACCAATCCAGTATTTTGAAACATATCGGTTGGTATGCTCTACTCGTAACCCTTATCTTTAAGTTACGTAAGTTTGGTTGCTCCAGATTATTTGGTTTTCCAGTAATGAACTATTATATGGTGACGTGTTGTATCAAAACTCGAAATGGCGAAAAGTTTAAATTCAACTACGAGTAGCTCACCCTGCATCATTTATAAAGCGTCTTCTTGTACCGGATTTTACGTAGATGATCGTCAAGTCATCGATTTCCCTAAAAAAATAATTTTTCGTGCAAACAAATGAAAACCTTCATTCTTTAGACATAGAAATAGATGATTTCAAATTTAGAAACAGAGAAGATCCATTATCAGAATGCTCCAAGCACATTTTCAAAGCTTCGGTTCATAGTACATTCAGAGAGGTTCCTTCCACTCTATTCCTAGCCGGTTTCGAAAAAAATTCACAGTCCTTCGCAAAGATGCAACCGGGGAGACATTCAAAATGATGAATAAAATCGCAAACATGTAATTTGTGTGGTAATTCAAATAGTTTCTAATAGCAGAGTTTAAAAAGGTAAAAATTCAAAAACCATTGTTTTATAATAGGTATATATGTAATTAAAGAAATGCATTTTTAACATTGATATTAAATATTATCATAATTAAAAAAAATAAATTTATAAAGGTGCCGATATGAAGACCTAAAAAATTACTCTTCACTTTTAGATAGGAAAATCTATTAATATATAATTAGCCATAACGTTACTGTAGTATTTATAACCTGTTCTGATTCGTTTTAGCCCGTTTTGCTGCTTTTGGAATTTTTTTGTTACCTTGCTTAGTAGTTAAATCAACTTTCGGTTAGTTCCAATTTATTTTAGTCATTTGATCCAACTCCGATACGTTACAATCAAATTGAATCCTTTTGGTTAGTTTTGGTTAGTCGCAAAAATTCGGTTCGTTTTGGTTACTTTAAACTTACTTTAATTTTTGGAACCCATTCCGATACGTTTTAGCCCGTTTTGGTGCTTTTGGTTACTTGTGTTTAGTTTTGGTTAGTTATTCAATCAGCTTTCAGTTAGCTTTAGTTAGTTTTAATTTATTTCAGTCACTTGAACTGGTTCCGATACGTTATAGCCAATCTAATTTTTTTTTGTTAACTTTAGTTAGTCGCCCAAATTCGGCGAATTAACGTTCGTTTCAACTCACCTTAATAGTTTTAATCTGTTCCGATATGTTTTACCTCTTTTTGGTGCTTTTGGTTAGTTTTGGTGAGTCGTTTAAACAACTTGGGTTAATTAACTTACTTCAATATTATTAATCTATTTTGATACGTTATAGCCTGTTTTGATGCTATTGGTTAGTTTTGGTTAGTCATTTGCTCAACTTTCGTTAAAGTTCAGTTAGTTTTAATATATTTTAGTCATTTGAACCGGTTCCGGTACGTTATAGGCAATTTTAATGTTTTTGGTTAGTTTTGGTTAGTCGCCATAATTCGGTAAATTTTGGTTAGTTTTCACTTACTTAAATATTTTTAATTTATTTCGATTCGTTTTAGCCCGTTTTGGTGGTTTTAGTCAATTTTGGTTAGTCACTCAATTAACTTTCGGTTACTTTCAGTTGATTCCAATTTATTTTAGTTATTTGAATCAGTTCCGATACGTTACAAGCAATTTTAACGTTTTTGGTTAGTTTTGGTTGGTCACCAAAATTCGGTTAATTTCGGTTAGTTTTAGCTTGCTTCAATATTTTTTTGTACATTTCGATACGTTTTAGCTCATTTTGGTGCCATTGGTTACTTTTGGTTTGTAGTTCAGTCAACTTTGAGTAAATTTCAGTTGGTTTTAACACTTTTAATTAGTTTCAATTTATTTTAGTCATTTTGAACCGGTTCCGATGCGTTATTATAACTAATTTAAATGTTTTTGGTTAATTTCACATAGCCGCCAAAATTCGGTTAATTTGGGTTAGTTTCAATTTACTTTAAAACTTTTATGTTGGGGTTTGTAACAGTCTTAATCATCTCCTGATGATGCTAATTCGCATGGTTAGCGAAACGCGCGTCGAGTGCAAAAATTCTGTTTCGGTATTGTGGATAAAATTCTGTTTTAGTTTTAATATGTTCCGGTATATTTCAGCCATTTTTGGTGCTTTTGGTTAGTCATTCAATCAACTTTCGGTAAAGTTCAGTTAGTTTTAATATATTTTCGTCACCGGTTCAGGTTCCGGTGCGATATAAGCAATTTTATTGTTTTTGGTTTGTTTTGGTTATTCGCCAAAATTCGGTTAATTTGGGTTAGTTTTAACTTACCATACCAATTAATCTGTTCTAATACGTTTTAGTCCGTTTTGGTGTTTTAGTTACTTTTGTTTAGTTTCGGTTAGTCATTCAATCAACTTTCGGTTACTTTCAGTTAGTTCCAATTTATTTTAGCCATTTGACCCGGTTATAATTAAATTTAATGACTTTGGTTTGTTTCCGTTAGTCGCCAAAATTCGGTTTGTTTTAGTTAGTTTTAACTTACTTTAATTTTCGTAATCTGTTGCGATACGTTTTAGCCCGTTTTGGTGCAATCAAGTGTCGGTTAGTTTCTTTAGTTCCAATTTATTTTAGTCATTTGAACCAATTCCGATACGTTATAATAAAATTTAATGTTTTTGGTAGTTTTGGTTAGTCGCCAAAATTTGGTTCGTTTTGGTTACTTTTAACTTACTTTATTTTACTTTTATTTTTTTTAGATTTATATATTTAATTGCCTGGAATCTCTTTAAAAATTATTTGAATTTGCAAAAATGGGCCAAATCAGAAAATCTGGATTTTTTTGGTAATTAGATACATTTTCTGCTAATTTTATGGCAGATTACGACAAAAAAAATTGGTTTCAGAATGTCAATGCGTGTAGTTTTTGCGGTAAGTAAGTAAATATATTTGCCTGAAATCTCATTTAAACAAATTGATGAAATATTGAGAAAATGAGCCAGAATCGGATAAATTGAAATTTTTTCAAAGCAGCCCTAGCAGCAGCTTTAGATTTTGAGCTAAATTATACTTTGAACAACGAAGACAATTAATGCATTTGTGGTAAGTACATTTAAAACACTTGTTCATATTGCAATGATTCGGATTACTTCTCCCAGTTTTGTATTCTACACATAATGCCGCCCACTACCTATTTAGTGTTATTTATTGCGTATAAACTGGAACTTGATTGTTTGGTAAATGCAATTCCTTGCATAGTTTTTGATGCTTTTTAAAGTATTCCTTCACCATTCACTTCTGTTTATAAATAATAAACTCTATTTTGAATTAGGTATGTTTTCTGAAAATCAAGCCCTATATGTTTAAATTGTAAAAAATTACATTTTTAGGTGATCACTAGTTTTCTAACCGATTGCATATTTACATTCCCTCCTACTATAGCGCGATTGGTTGCAGTGATCTGTTAAGTATTGTAACTTAATTCCTATTAAATTTCTTTCTACGTTAGCGCAAATGCGATGCATTCGGAACATAAGTCAATCCGTCTTTTTATCATTACTTGTCTATTGTTTGATCGAACTACAAAATGTATTTTTTTTATTAACTTTAAAAGAGGAAAAAAACAAAACCTGTTACCTACGGGAATCGAACCCGGTCCGCCCGCATTGTAAGCATAGTGCATGACCACTGCACTGCCAAAGCTGTTGAGAGCAATTGTTGCATTGGACCATAAAGACAACTATAACACAACCAACCCAAAAATCTTAAATCAATTCAATCGATCGGTTAACATATTTGCCTTACCTCCTAGAATATAAGTAGGAATGTCTTGTGTTTTCACGCAAATAAAAAAAAAATAAATAGTGTTACACACAAGACCAGCAGCTAACAAGAGACACCCATTGCTTTGGCGCGGCAGAAAACGTAAATATGAATTCAGTTAAAATCTTTAACAAATCACCGCAAATTATCGCGCTATTATAGGAGGTAAGGCAAATATGTTAACCGATCGATGGAATTGATTTAAGATTTTGGGTTTGTTTCGGTTATAGTTGTCTATAATACATGTACAGACAGATTCACATTTTCTCGTTCGAATCCATCTCATAATATCCATAAATACATATCTCACAAATGATCGAAATCCAACGATATTTTACTCTCAATTTAAAAATACCTTCTCAGCGGTGTAAATACCAATAAATAAGAAAATATTTTGTTCGCGAACCATATTTACACCGAGAATGCCTTGTAATTTACATTGTCCATTGCAGATTGCTTATCACTTCGGCATAAATCAGTGTGCAAGCCTAAGGAGCAGCATTCCCTTGGTACTTCGCCTCGTACCATATCGTGAAATCTGCGTTCTGTAGTAGGAGTGTGTTACATCTTACTCTCGCTGTGAGAGGTATGCATATATGAGAGAGATACAGGGTGAAATTTACTTTCCTATATCTCGGATCAAAATCAATTCTAATAAGGTTGTGTGATTGAAATTCTCTATCCACTTCAGGAAAATTTCGAAAACATAATGCGCTAGTAAATAATATCGAAGCGCTGAATTGTGTAAAAACCCTATCCTCTTCTGTTTTTATTTTGCGTGCAGGTTCATTTGCATGCAATGAGGCTACCTAGATCCCTGAATTTAGAAGTTTCAAGTTCATGTTAGCGGGGTTACGTTAATGAGCTTAAAAATTAAATCAAATAAGTTTGGAAAAGTAGTAGTAAGAAAGGCGATGGCGCAAATGCCCTGCAACTGAACTAAAATATATTTTTTGCCAACTTCTCTTTAAACCTTAGTCGTCTCCCTCTCTAGGATGAAAGAGTACATCTTGCTCCATTCGAGTGATTTTAGTTCCTCTCGAAGAAGTTTTACTATCATTGAGTTTTTCCTTCTGGGTAGCCTCATATTATATCATATACTCTTGAAAGTTGATGGTGGTGATTGTTGACAGAGTGAGTCAATCGCCTATTTCCAGGAAATGCAGATGTCTAATTGATTCCGCATTAAAATTTTAACTCAGCTGCCTATCGCCCTTGGACTCCTAAGTAACAACTAAGTCACCTTTGAGCTACCACGTATCAAGTAAACCACCGACCTGTAGGTGATCTGTAGACGACCATAGCGCCGAGTACAGTCGGCTCATTATAGATGTGCCATACCTAATCCTGAACTTTTTATTCTTGGATGCTGACCAAAAAATTAGCACTGGCGGCGAACCCTATTATTTAATTGCCTAATTATCTTATCTTGCCGTGGGCCTAACCGAATTCAAATACCCAAATCTCACTAGACCTCACTATATAGCCTATTACTAACACAAAATTGTGGGTAAACTATCTTGATCTCATGCGAACATTAGTGAATTAATTTGTCCCTTTTTAGACCTTGAATTTTATCATCTACTTGGTTATTTTAATACTTTTCTAAACGAGGTGCCCCAGAAAAGGAAAGCGCTTCTTCTATTCCCGATTCTTTGTTCTAAAATCCATTCAACCTGTATAGAGCACTCTGTATACTACCGTAAGCTATTGAACACATTGCAAAATATATTTGAGAACGATGCGATATCCGATGTTAGCGGCTTCGCTTGTATGTGCGGAGATTTACGCGAATTGCCGCGAAGTTTTGAATTCTTCCCACTTAGTAAGAATTTCCGAGCAGTTTTCTTATTTGTGATCAAAATTCTGCGCATATTTCTCGCTCGCATGTAACGACATGAGTTATTTAAATGTAACAGGACAACTAATCATGATGTTGTTTCTGAAATGCGAGTTGTTAACTAAACTAGTTTTATGAGAGCCTGATTGGCTGAAAAAGTGGAAATCGACTTATCTTAGGCATCTATTAATGCCAATTTAGATCGCAATCAATTGTGTTTGTTATTATATCCTTTATTTCACTAATTATATTATCTTACGGAATATGCTAGCAAATATAACATTGTATCAAAAAAATAAAAAAAAAAAACTTTTTAATCACGGTTTGAGAATTGTATTTTGAGATCTATTGATAGCAAATTAATTTATCATATTATGTTTATACCTACGTTACCAATTGCAAGTCCCGTATCTGAATCTTGTTCGCAACGGAAGATATAGGAAAATATATATTCTTTCCTGAAATAATATATAAAATATTAAATATCAAAATATTTAACCATTTAAACATCAAATACTAAACACTAAACACCAAACATTAAACCAGTGTGTAAGATGCTCAAAATTAAGTATTAATAAAAAAAGTCGTTTACTGCGTATAAGGCTCTCTCCAGTAAGTAAGATCTCAAAGCTCTGCAAAATGCGGGAAAGATGTTATTGACTTCAATTCAAATGGCAGATAATTGTGCATTTTTTTGCATTGTATAGTAATAGACTTTTAACTATCTCTGAGCGTGGGGTTGGCAGATAAAGATCATGCTCCGTATTCCTATGTGGAAAGCTGTTGTGAGATGGCCTTTCTGGAATAACACATACGTGCTTGCGGATTAAGCAAACGCAGCAAATATGAATAAGGAAGGAAGAGTTACTATTTTAAATCTGGCAGTGAGTTTTACTGTTTAGTCTCAATGAGTATCGAACATCTATCTTTTGTAGTTTGAAAATACGCTCAAATTGGGTCGCACAACACGTACCCCAGAATGGAAGGACATATCGGAGGTGCGATTCAAAAAGGGCATAATAGACTGTTCTAGCAGCTGACAAGTTAAGCTTCCTGGAAACCGTTCTTAGCTTGCAAGAGACATCGACGTATCAACCCTCACAAGTTGACTTCTGATATTAAAATACGACTTAAACTATTCGAGAGACACTCCTCTGAATCCGTAGTATTGCAATCTGTTAATTAAGATATTATGATTTACACAATCGAAAGCTTTACAGAAATCACAGAAAATTGTTGCTGTAGAGTGATGATTGTTCAGGTTGGACTATACATAATTAAAAATTCACAGTCCTTCGCACAGAGGCAACCGGGGGGACATTGAAAATGAACAAAAACGCAAAAATGTGATTTGTGTTGTGATTCAAATAGTTTTTAAAAACAAAGTATAAAAAAGTAAAAATACAAACACGAGTGTTTATATTATATTTAATTAAAGAAACGCATTTTAACATTAATATTAAACATTATCATAATTAAAAAAATAAATAAATAAAAAAGGTGCATATATGAAGATCTAAAAAAATTTCCTTCATTTTTAGATAGAAAAATCTATTAATATATAATTAGCTATAACGTTACTGTTATATTTTTAACCTGTTCTGATTCGTTTTAGCCCATTTTGGCGCTTTTGGGTATTTTTAGTTCATTTTGATTAGTCGTTCAATCAAGTTTCGGTTAATTTCAGTTGGCTCCATTTATTTTAGCCATTTGAATCGACTACGATACGTTATAAACAAGTTTAATCTTTTTGGTTAGTTTTAGTTGTTCGCCAAAAAATTCAGTTCGTTTTGGTTAGTTTTAACATACTTTAATTTTTGTTACTTATTCCGATACGTTTTAGCCCATTTTGGTACTTTTGGCTACTTTTGATTAGTTTTGGTTAGTTATTCAATCAGCTTTCGATTGGTTTCAGACAGCTTTAACTTATTTCAGTCATTTGAACCGTAACGTATCGCTTAATCAATTTAAATGTTTTTGATTAACTTTAGTTAGTCGCCATACTTCGGTTAATTGAGATTAGTTTCTACTTATTTTAATATTTTTCATATGTTCCGATTCGTTTTAGTTTTTTTATGCTTTTGGTTAGTCGTCAACCACTTTCGGTTAATTTTAGTTAGTTTTAATTTATTTTAGTCATTTGAACAGGTTCCGATACGATATAACTAATTTTTATGTTTTTGGTTAGTTTCGGTTAGTCGCCAAAATTCGGTTAATTTTGGTAGTTTGTAGTATAACGTACCCGGGACGATTCAACATAGTTGAATCAGATAAGTAAAATTGTGGTTTGCCTTTATTTTGCCAATGATCGTCAAATTAGATTAAAAAGAAATGGATTAAAAAGAGGACCAATACCTACGTTGTGTTATTATTATATCTTGCACAATTTTACTCACTCATTATGCGCTTCAACGGAATACATTTAGGGAAACTTGAGGGAAAGGTGCGTCATGTAAATGAAACCACAGATACCTAATACGCCTAATTTATTAAAGAAAAACGTGCCGGACTCAGCCTGGAATTCACGAGGGGAAAGAGTACGGCAGAGAAACCCTCGATCTAAATTCCTAAACCGAATTATGCTGTATAATCTATTAGTATTTTAATTCATTAAATTACTGTCTCCCGTACCACAATTCGCAGTTCCACACTTGCAACAATACATTTAAAATTGAAGAGGTTTTTGTTAGTTAACCAGACGCCGCTGGTAGGTACTGAGGTCCTGGATTACGGAGGCTACCCAGCTATTTAGTTGCAAATATGGGACAATACCATAGTATAGTTTTAAACTTATCTCTAGAATGATCATTATATTTATATTCTCCCGTCAGGGTAGGAAATGGTTAGTATAGATTCATCAAGGCCCTTGTGTACTCTCTCACTCATTCTAATATTAAAACCCTAGCACGAAAAGACAGCAAATAATACATTTTATGTTTTCACTTAAAGCAGTGTTGATCACAGCATAACACGATTTCATTAAATATATACACAGGTTATGCCATCAAATATGAATTATCCATGAAAATAGAAGAAATATTTATGCAGATTATGTTTATAACAATATCCAAATATATATATATGTTATGCCATCAAATATGAATTATCCATGAAGATAAAGAAATATTTATGCAAATAATGTCAATAACAATATCAAATATATACACATGTTATGCCATCAAATATAAATTATCCATGAAGATAAAGAAATATTTATGCAAATAATGTTAATAACAATATCAAAATATATACACATGTTATGCCATCAAATATAAATTATCCATGAAGATAAAGAAATATTTATGCAAATAATGTTAATAACAATATCAAAATATATACACATCTTATGCCATCAAAAATTAATTATCAATGAGATTAGAAGAAATATTTATGCAAATTATGTTAATAAC
>MU181934.1:876051-1043831 GCA_016904865.1 Pissodes strobi | reverse complement strand
ATATATATATATATTTTTATTAATTCCTCGAATTTATGGAAGTACCTCCCTTCTGAGCGGCCAGCTATGCTTCCAAAAATACCGTTAGAATGAAACGTGGATAGAAAGTGACGAACGTAAACATATCCGCCTTATTTATAAGATTTGCGTTCTGTGAACCCAGTATGAGTTATAATGACACTTTTTGGAATCTGTCATTACTTACGTATATGAATGTGTTATGAGTGGAAGAACAGACCGCTAATAGGTGCAGAATTGCTATAGATAGTAAATGGTGATGAATTCTAGGAGAAATCTGATGATCTAGAAGCAGATAGTAATGAAGTTCAAGGGACGACTATTGCAGATATACTGGAAGTGACGGATTAAAGGAAATTTTGGAAAATGCCAGACAAAGTTGTTATGAAGAGGACGAAGATATATTCCGCGACCATGACTCTCTAGGTAGTGTAACTGATTGTGGTTGGTTTTCGGAAAAAAACAAACCAAGGCTCAGGAAGAAAATTGATTGGAATACGAGGGTCAGACGATCGATGTTAGTGGAGATTAATCGAAATTATAAAGTAAATGCTACTATGGAAGAAATAACATTTACAAATAAGCTAAATCTTCATTATTTGATTTTAACATAACACACCTTAACAAATCTTACACAAATAAAATATGTAAAGACGATCAGCTGAAGATATTGATGTATTTTTGGACTTTTTTAATTGTAAGCAGCTAAATATTAACAACAACATTTGGATCTGGTATTATCATCACATGCAAGGTCAGTAGATGTCAATTCAGCATAGTTAATTAAGATCTGCACCATCCTACCTTTGCTATCGGAGTAAAACTGAGATATCCAAAGTATAAAGGCTTAGTGGCCAATAATATATCAAGATTAAATTTTGACTGTGCTGTGTATCAGATGTTTCAAGTTGTAGACTGACGATACCTGGAGTCATTTGCCAGTGTAAGCAATGCTGTTGACACTAAATTCTATATTAGAGTGTCAGATACATTTGAAGCATGTGTACCAAAATGTCACAAAGAAAGGTAATATCTTGTATGGTTTAATAGGTATACTATAAGGATTTTAACAAGGAAAGAACAACTCAGACAAAACAGTCGAAAAACTGGAGATGAAAATGTAAATAATCAATTTATCTTACTTAGGAATAAACTGAGATGGGATATTAATATCGCATATCAACAATAACTAAATAAAATACAGCAGAACATTGAGAATGACTCTAGGTCGTTCTGGCAATATGTAAGGAACAAGCAGATCTCTAGTCCCATTCCACGTGGCACGCACCTAAACAACAATTAGTACATTGGTAGTTAAAACATTGCAAAAAATGCTTTTGCTTGGCATTTTGGCTCAGTTTAGGATAAAGATCCTGACACTCTTCAGATCTTGGAACGTTGTGGTTCCTATCAGGTTATCAGCTTTGACTGTGTAAGTTTGACGAAGTATGTGAGACTGTCAAATATCTTAAGGTAAGTTAAAGCTGCTGAGTCGGACAATGTGCCTGCTTATGTTGTCAGGCAACTGATAGATTTTTCTGCTGAATCTGGCAAAGGAGTTTGACAAGGCATCACAGTATATTATTTTAAACAAGCTTTATTATGAGTTCGGACTGCACTCAAGGCTGGTAATGTTTCTTCAATCGTATTTGGATGGTCGAAAGTCGAAAGCAACATGTTGTGGCAAGAGGATATTCCTCAGAAAACTTTGAGGCTTACTTTGGTGTCCCACATTGCTCCAATCTGCGTCCCTTGCTTATTGTGTTGTTTACTAATAGTCTACTAGAAATGGAAGATGATTGTAGAGTCTTAATGTTCGCTGACGACTTAAAACTGTATTCTGTTATCAAGAGTAGCCGCGACTGTCAGGTCAGATGCTTCATGATGACGTGGGCCGACTTGTGGAGTGGTCTACCAGTAATAGACTTAATCTCAATATTGACAAGTGATATATACTCACATTTCCCAGAAAGAAAGTATAATGTTATTTAATTATCACATAAATACAAATTATTTACCGTGAGTGGAGAAAATGAGGGAGTCTTGTTTGACCCCCAGCTTACATTTAGGGACCATATTGGGCATTTCGAACTGGGCATGTATTAGATATGGTTCTGTGATTAGAAATTGGAGCAATTTTGTAGATGTACACTGCATTAGACAGCTCTATGCTTCGTATGACAGCAGTATTCTGGAGTATGCTGATGCTGCTGTTGTTTGAAGTCCCTGCTATGGGAATCACAAGCATGGCATTGAGAGAGTGCAATACAAGTTTTTTAGATCTGTCCTATAAGGAAACATGAATTTGATTTAAATATTTCCAAGACTGAACTGCATAATTTGCCCAACTTGGAAAAATCTAGAAATATTCCCTCACTTATATTTTTGTACAAGCTTTTACTTTAATATCGATGATGCTGCATTAATACCAAAAATTAAATTTTATATATACCATCATATAGAAGAAATTATTTCTGGACCTTTTTCTTGGAATTTGCCAATACGAATAACTTTCTTAATGCCCTCGTCAATGTTATGTGCAGATTGTACAATGAAAACCAGACAAAACGTGATATATTTCGTGTAAATCTGAACTAGCTAATTCCAACATTTTCTAGCTGTTCAGCTTATTATTCTACTTGTTTCTTTTTATTTGTATGTACATAATTTGTTTGTAATTGTCTCTCTAAATTAGTTTAAGCCTCCTACTCTGTACTAGGGTTCTGTTGAGTCTGTTGAGTTTATATTAAATAATTAAATAAATAAATAAATAAATAAAAACCACATCGCAATATTATTAAAGTTCAACGAAGATTGCAAGGATGATATAGAATAGACCCGCGCAAAACCCCACTTGAAGCCTGGAACTTATTTTTCACGAAGGATATGATAGAAATAATTTTCCGCCACACAAATGAATAAACTGATGTTATAAAGTAACGCAACAAAACATTTACTGTACGGAAAAATTGCCAACAAGATTTGTGAGATTTGCTACTTTATCTGACTTTTATACCTATCAAGGCCTTTTCAACTCCAGCTATGAGGATCTTGAGGATCAGTATTATTGAGACGCGACTGCGAAGAAATATTTTCAGATAAACAATTTTTCCTGCACGATTTTCCTCCTTACTGGTTTGTTTGCGATCTTATGACGCCTTCACCAGACAAGACTAAATCCAAAGTATCAAACTTACAGCCGTTGAAAAAAATTGTTGAGCACTCAAAAGTTTTTGCCAGACCGACAGTGTCCTGTCGAATCCTCGCTATTCGATTTTACAGCGAAAAACCACCCTGGTGTTATATGTCCCTAAATAAGGAAAGCCAATTAGTGACAATTATATGATGAATGAGTTGATGAGATGAGAATATTAAAAAAAAAGCCCGATATCATTTTTTTAATAGCACCGAAGCAGGTGCTGAGGCACGAGAGAAAAACTTATTCAATATCCAGGAGAACCCTTTGATTACCTATGGTACTTTGCTACGCATCCCTCAGCATTGGCAGGATTAATACCCATATCTTGAACATCTTAACCAATGATCATAAAAAATATCAAGATACCAATTTATAAATACACTTATTCATATTCGAGAAATGTTTTTCATTGGTGTGTCCAAATGGTATTTAGCTGTCGATTCTATGTAGGAAACCATTGAATAGATGATAAAGTCCAACTTTCTGCAAGAATTAAACTATCCTTTTTAAATCCAATGTTTGAAGTTTTTTCCAAGTGTCCCCGAGACCCTGTGGCAGTTAGTATTTGTGTTACTATAACTAGATAGTAGTACCAAAGTTTACGGAATAAATATAAGTTGCCTCACTCACTGTCGGAACTTTGATGCATTGAGATAACTAGCGTGCCGCAGATACCTGCGTAAAATTTGTACTTTGTACCGTCAAATACCGTGAATAACTGTCTATGCGTTTATGCGTACGCATTTTTGGTGGCTGGCTCTTCGAGCGGGGCGAGTAAAGGGGTCTAGCCAGTTTTGCGTGCTTCGAGAGTGCGGGAACTTATATTTTATTTAGTAAACTTTGGTAGTACTCACGAATTATACGTGTAAATTTGTATTATATAAGCATATTAATACTTTAGGTCATTCATATTTTCTGTTAAGCTTTCATCGAAGTTTAAAAGAAGTTTTTATTTAATTTCGAATTAATACGGTAGCTTTCTTTCAGTGTTGATAAGCGAAAGAGCGAAAACGTAACTTCAACAGATTTTGGAACGCAGTGTTTGTATAGAACTAATTCGCCTGTTTTGTTTTCACATAATAATTATGATAAAACCCAGAAAATTAGCTGTAAATTGCGACTTGGCGAAAGATAAACACGGCCTCATATAATCGACTCAACCAGATATCCAATCTAATTTAATTTTATAGCTTTATTTTACTTTAAGATTGTTTATTTTTGCTCGAAAATTACTGCTATTTTGCTTAAATAGCGTGCTGCTATTACGGCCTTATCCTACGCCAGGAATTAATTTAATCACATTTAAACGCAGTCGTTACGGCACAGTCTAAGCTGTTATTGTAATAACCAAGGATACGCAAATACCCCAGAATTATTGTGATCGAAATTATCTTTACTAGATATACGAGGGGCCACTTTTAGGCAATTTTTTACAGATATGTAGGTGTCGGGATTACATTTTCAGTTAAAAATAAAGCTTCGTATTTTTTAGCTGATATTCAGTTATGAACAATAGAAGCAACTCATCAAACTTATAATAGAAAACACTTGGTTATATCGTTGGCAACTTTTTGATTATTATAGTTTATTTACTCAAATAGCTGAAACCATGGATTTTTCATTAAAGCTTTTGCAAAAATGTTCAAATTTTCATTATCATTCCGGTTTCTGGGAATAGTATATTATTTTATATGGAGGAAAAGTGATACTTTTCATGGCGCGCTCGTGTTTAACAGCCGAACGGAGTGAGGCTGGTAATAGAGAGCAAGCCATGAAAAGTAACTTTTCCTCCAAATAAAATATGCTGTTTTTTCTTCAAATGTCGACAAATTAATGCAAAAACATCTCTTTTTAATAGTAATAATATCTAATTATTATTAAAGATAAGTGGGTTCGCAAGGCGGCTTAGACCGGCGCCGGTGAATAGGCACAGGTTGTTGCTATAGTAATGTCACATAAAGCTGTCAGTGGACACTGTCAACAATAATTATTTTTTTAAGATTGCGTCTCCGATTGCGTTTTAATTCCGTATTGATAAGCAGTTATTGAGTAAGTTCGATTAAATAATAACCAATTTGTTCCTAAATTAGTGATTTTTAGAAATGCAGTCACAAATTGAGTGATAAATACAAATTGTAGCTTAATAAATCTTGAGTTGTTGACGCTTATTTTGTTGTCGGTTTGTATTGTATCTATGTTGCTATGACAACACTTTTACCTCCGCCGGCGGAAAAGTGAAAAGTAAAGCTCCGGCGGAGGAAAAACGAAACTTCACGGCCGCCTACACAGTCGATTAATGATGGATTTACTGACGTTTGAAGAAAAAAGTATTTTCACCACCAGGCCAGTATTCCTTGATGCCACGGCATGGATTGCGTGCAGGTTATGTAGCTCAGATTAGGGATCGATCTACGTCAGGTGAGAAAAAAATAAAGAAGGCACTTCGGTAAAACAATAACAATGTCTATTAGTCAGACTTAATGAATTTACACTGTACCCGATTTCTAAAACACGCATGCAACTCCACGGGCGGATTGCGTATCATTTCTTGTTTGTGACCCAAATTATGGCCACTCTAGTTTCATTGAGAATTTCTGTATGAGGCCATTTCACAAGTGCTAATCTAGCGACTTTAAAGGAGCTAAAAAACCAAAAAAAAAAGTTGAAGATGCTTGACGAGACTGATTGCAATACCTGGTTGTCGACATGCTTGTCGATTATCCAGTATCAATCCTTGTTCGTAAAATTTTGAAAATACAAAGCTTTCACTTGCAAACGGTTGTGATTTTGGTGCACGCAATAATAAAAAATATCACAATTCTTAAACTTGATATGTTTGAGACAAATTCGCATTTATTAAATTTCTTCCTAAAGTTTAGGTAGATCTGTTAGCATAATTTTAGCACGTACCAAAATCTCTTAGTAAGCTTAGTAAATGCCATTGGAAGACAATTCTGGAAAATCGATTCTATTCAAAATTTTCTCTAAAGATAAAAATATGAGAGTGGTCATACCGAAGTATCAGCATATCAATTATAAATGTAATGTAGAATATAATAATAGGAAAAGAGCTAATGAGGTTTAAAAAGGAGCTACTTTATTTTAAACCACAATGTATATGCGCTAGTATCCATTTTCACAAAATAAGCGAACAGCTGGGTGAATTCAAAATTTTAATTTTCTACTCAACATAAACAAACATGAACCATCAAAATTATGAAGCCAGGACAAAATCAGATTAATACTACAACATTAAATTATTATAAGTAATTTTATTTTTAATTTTAATTCAAGTGATATAAATGTTTCCTTTATACATTTGTTAGTGGCTATTTACAATTCATACCTTAGAAATTAAGTATATTCTTCTCTTTTCCTCAAACATAGAAAATACAGAAGGTAAAGAATGAAGCAAATAAAACCATATTAAATCTAAAGAACTAAAATAGGTAAATAAAACTTTGGAAGAAACTTAACATTATTTCTACAATTTAAACTTCTTAATTAAATTCTTCAGTTGTCTTAATAGTAAATTTGAAATTTAGGAATTAGACAACTTTTGAATTTTACATTAACATTGATGCTACTATTAGTTCTTCAACAGTTTCGGTAAAACGTATAAAATATAATTTTATAGAACGTGTGATTACCTTATGTAGTCCAGTTCAGATGTGAAAACTAAATTTTACTAGTATCTTATAAATTGATACTAATATATTTTTTTACTTAAAGTCACTTCAAACAAAACTCTCGCAGCTACCCTCGTAGAATGAACGTACTAAATTATCTTATCCAAAGATTACACTTTTTCCTTTGGAAGTTTCTAATAATTGAAGTTTCTTTACTTTAAATTACGGAAAGTAATAAATAACACGACGCAATGTGGATTTTTCAGCAGAAAATTGATTTTGAAATTGGCCACGATTTGCCTTTAAAGCTCGGTAATGAGTGTTCCATAACAGCAGAACCTTGAAAATTGCGGGGTGCGTATGATAATTTGAAAATTTCGTATTGGTGGCCTCGAAATTATTTTTTATATTCAATTTTGTAGGGATATTGGTTTTTTATGGGTATGATAACTAAGTCTTGTAAATATTTTGAGTGTAGTAATAACACTTAATATTTTAAGTGGACTTTATTCGAGCGGAGGCTACCTGTAAGATTTATTTGATATGACGGCCTATTAAAGGTTATATTTTGGTACTTCCTGTCTAAAAATGTAATTAATAACAGGTTATAGACATTACTTAATAAATTTCAGTGAAAAGCGTTTAAAAGAATTGAGCAAAGTTTTCACCTTCAGTGTGCTGGACTTAGAAGTGTATTTTAATTTATTTGAATTTTGCAACTTTCTTTGTCAAGTGGTTTTATAATTTACTAAAATCTAACATGCAAACGTAAATTATGTAATCGTCGAGCAGGAGGCAGATGGGTTTTCGAGAGTAGAGATCCTATTATTTACTGAAAAAGTAATATATAAACTAAGCTATGTTCGTTCGAAATTAAACACCTTTAGGCGCATTACCACACATTTTCCTAGGTAGTCGATAAGATTGGGCTGTCAAGCTCGGATATGTGACGCTCATTCGTGAAAAGGCGGCGCAGCGTCAAGTGAGGAAGAAAAATAGCCAGGGGAGCGATTTCAGTTACCACACACCTATTGTTTAATTCTTATTTTTTTTTCGAAAACGGCAGGGAACCGAAATTTGAAATCGTGCATGTTTTTAGGCAATACTTGAAGGTCAATGACGGTAAAACTGTCTCTGGCTATGGGATTTTCCGTTTGCGAGTCATTATGTCAAATCTACGATATTTGAAAATTTGGCTTTGATACACGGTAACTGTAAAAAAAATTATCAAAATTTCGGGTCACGTATTTTAAACGGCCTTCCGAATTCTATTCAAATTGGCGTGAATCGAAAAATGGCGAGTATTTTATGGAACGTGTATATTTTTGATAGTTCTAGTGCCGAAAAAGTCGAAAGGATCGAAAAAAGCTGAAACAACAGCTCTATAGCACCTTTCTAGGAGAAAAACTCTCTAAATATTACCCTATGTCAATTTGTGTTGTTCCAAAGTGTTCGATGTTTTTTAAATTATATGCCATTTACATTAACAAAAATTGAATCAGTGCGACCTCACCCGTGTATATATAATACAAAAAATAAACATTATAAAGATCTAAATATTTGAGATAAAAGGTACGTTTTATTGCATATTGAGGATGTTATTAAATTTGGTGGCAACCATCTTGTTGTATTTTACGTGTGTCGCAGGACAATGTAAAGGTGGCCTATTGGTCGCCTATTGCGTTCGAGGTGGACGATCTGGACTTGACCTTGTTCTCTTCCTTGGTAAACCCAGCAAAAAAGAGGTAGTGCGTAAGCCTAATAAAAGTTTAAGAATTTCTAATTCACCCTTACGGGGATAATCTTATTTCGGGCTAGAGAAGTTGGCATAATTACCAGTTTGGTGTAGAAAATTAATTGACTGGATATGTTGGATTTTGTCTGAAGTCAAGATTTATTTTTGATAAGTGGCCACGTGTGGAGGATTCCGGAACAAAATACACCGTATTCGTCCTCAAGAGGTGCCTGTAGGAGAGAGCCTTGCTCCCATTCGTCATCACTACCGAAAACCCCACGTAGCTAGGGTTTTTATTTAGAGCGAGATTAGGTAGCTAACCAAGTAGCTAACAGTCAGAACGGTTGAGCCTCAGAGGTATGGGCATTACCTCAATTGCCATTGAGAGTTTTATTGGTTCAGCCTAGTAGCAGCCTATTTGCAGAAGGCCGGAGGTGATATCGGCTGAGACCAGAAAAGATAAGTTTAGGTTACACTTGTTATCTTTCTACATAATGTTATTGGCGTGTTATTAGTATCTTCAGCGTTGTATTAGATTGCGTGTTTTTTCTGCGTTGTATTGCTGTAAATATTTTTGGAACTGTCTAGGTGTAAGCATAGCTTACCTATGCTAATCTAAATAACTGCTATATATACTAGTGTGGATCGATTAATGCTCATAGATTTTTTTTTTATATTATAATTACCAATTTTTACAATTTAATATATATCTTGATAAATTATAAACATTGTCGTTATGACATGAAATATACGATTATAATAATTTTATGTTTGATACTTCATAACCGATTCGTTAAGGCTGGCTTATGTACAACTGCGACACGTATACCATGGTAGACGCGCACGAGGCTCAGTAGTAATAAATATTATCCTTATTACTTTTTATTACTAGTATGATGAGACGAAAGATACCTTATGTATATTGGGTTTATTATTAAACTGTTAAAATTGGTTTTTTATATTTCGTAATCATTTGGTATATAATATTGTTACTACCGATATAGCCAAACGTGTCTAACAATTGTTCTATCATTATTTTATCTATTTTACTTCCATTATAATTCAATTTAATTAAAATTACGGTCGGTATGTATCCACAACTGATCTAGTTCTATAATTGTGAGCATACTTATGCATACTTATGATTATTTGTTACCACTTTCGGCCCTTTCAAATTTTTTTATATTTAAATAATTTTGTTTCTTGAAAGAAACACGACAACACTTGAACGTAAAGCCTAACGACCACCCAATAAACTTAAACTTGCACGAACGTACCTGCGTCTTTTATTTGCTCTGAAATACCTCATCCAAACAAGTGTAGTTGATAGTCGTTTGATTTTGAATCGCTCTTAAGGATTCTCAAGACTGAGGATCTTCTAATTTGGGTCTGCGGATTTAATTATATCGAACTGGTGGCGCACTGGTCAAAAGTAAATATTTGACCAACTCCCACACCGACGAGTAGTCGGAGCACATGTTGTGCTGGCCGCATCATTAAGGGTCGGTAACAACTTATTAATTTTATATTGCTAACTCATTAAAACGGGGTTTAAAGCGTGATCAAATTCTAATTTTAGATAAAAATTTCATATAATCTTGGTCATTATAATAATAATAATACTTAAATTGTTTTGAACTTAATGTTTTTGTTTTCTGAGCCTTTCCCGCCTTCCTTTACGGAAAACCCCCGCACGGTTGCTTGTGCACAGCGAATGTCGCTTTTTACGCTTTTAGATCAATTACTTTTATTCCATTTATTTACGATTAATTTGAGCCAACTGCTCTGCTAAAGTAATTGGTGAAACCTTCTCTCACAATAAAACCTACAGTGTTTCCAAAACCTCCAACAGCGTTTAAAAACACAAGATTTTCCGTCGGTAGTTTTTTAAGATTTTGAAACGTCAAAAGAGCATTTATTTTCTTCCTGGCGAATTGCATTTCAAAGCATGTTATGAAGACAGCACGCAGTCCTTATTAGATAGTCTTACTCGTGAAATTTTGAAGAGATACATCTTCCAATATTTTGATATGACGTTTAGATGAGAATATGTAGATCTGTACATTTAATTGCACGATATCTCATTGAAAACGCTTTAAATCTGGAAAAATCGGTCAGGATCGAAAAATTTGGACTATTTTTTCGTGGCTAGAAAGAGTTTCTGGTGGATTTATAGCAGATTTCGACGTAAAATTTTACTTTTAGCATATCGATGCGTTTAGTTTTTGTGGTAAGTAGGTAGATTTATTTTCATGAAATTTTATTTTAAATGGGCCAGGATAGGAGAATTTGGACACTCTTCAAGGAACGAGCCATGGTTTCTATCCACTTTATGGGAGATTCCAAGGTAAAATTTTACATAACGTCGCATTTCAAGTAATTTCAAAATATAGAACATAAAAAAAATACTTGCATTTCATAATATTAATGTCTCATTGTTGAAATTTTCGCTTGTCGTGTAGTTCTAACCTCACACCATTTGTTCTTTGAAATTTATTTCTAAAGTACAGTCGGTATCGAATTATCACAACGGTCGTGTCAATATATTTAATGTAAATTTGCCCAGTTAAGTTATTCAATTATACAATTTTAAATATCATAAAGCCCAACTGTTAGACACGCTATAAGGGGGAGTCCAAATAACGACCAAAATTAAACTGCGAACTAATAATATAAGTAACGAAACTTGCTGCTGGGGCTCAAAACCGCAATATCTTGCCGACACTTGGTTCGCAGTCGTAACACCTACATTTTCGGCAACTTCTGACTTAATTTGAACAGAACTTCGGCTCCTGAAGTTTCAAAGTTCGAAATCTTATCACTGTTCTAACGATGCCACTCTCCTGGCGACATCTGGTGTTGTTTTCGAAAATGCTAATGTCGATTTTAATATCTTAAGGTGCCGAATGGCTAATAGCGTGCTTATTTAGGATATAATTAATAATAAAATAATAAAATGTGTTTTATTTCAAATTTTTGGGACATAATATAATGCACATTGTAATTATTTAAGACCATTATGGGAAATTACTAAACGTTAAAGGATATGTATGAAACTGTTCAATTAAATAACTTAGGGCAATCAAACTAACCCAAACTACTTAGATTTAAACTATCCATAAAGAGAGACAAAGTTGCCAAAGAGACAAGGTAATAAATTAAACCCAGTATTAAACATGTAAATTGGTAAGTTATAACAAGAGCTATAAAAATATATATCGCTGAGGAATGGAAAGCTCTATTGTAAAGTGAGGGCCAAGAAATAGGTAGACTTCTTAAAAAGGTTGTGTATACATTCTCAAAAAAGCCATGGATTAACGAACTTAGTTTAGTATGGAAAC
The DNA here is from genome assembly GCA_016904865.1 of Pissodes strobi. Taxonomy (NCBI): domain Eukaryota; kingdom Metazoa; phylum Arthropoda; class Insecta; order Coleoptera; family Curculionidae; genus Pissodes; species Pissodes strobi. The sequence continues at coordinate 1,031,909 of MU181934.1, read as the reverse complement.
ACCTCGACAGTAAAGTAGGATTTTTCTCCGCCGACCTAATTCATTTTTCTATTATCACTTTATTATTTCTGTTCGGCAAATTCACTAATTCTTTATACATTCCATAGAGGTAATTTGATTTTCTGTCATTCAAGGACTCACTTGTATTCTTAAATAAAATCATTTAATAAATTCCATTCTATAAAAACATGCAATAATAATTTAAAAATGATTTTTTGTCGCTATGAGGCGTTATGACATTATGTGACATGGATTAAATCAAATTTTAAGATAAGAAGGTAAAATTCCATTTTTAAATGAAATGACGTACAAAACGACTCATTCAATGAGCACTCCACCTGGTTGAGAAATGGTGCCAGGAGAGAAGAGCTCAGGCTGCTCAATCCAGACAAGGCCGAATTAGTACTCTTTAGGAAGAAACGTTGGCTGGGAGGAATTCTTCCGGATATCAACTTGTTTGACGGGCCTTTGAGAAGTAAATCCATCCTTCACTGGAACCATTTGACTGTAGTTCGCCCAATTATCACCTATTGGCCATATCCAGGGCTCAGTTAGACAGAGTTTAAAGAGTGGCTTGCATTGGAATTACAGGTGCTATGAGGACGGCACCCATCAGGGCTCTTCAGAGACTGACTGGTTTGTTGCTCCTTCACCTATCTTATCACATTGATTGTGAGGCCTTGAAGTTTGCATACAGGCTAAAAGGTCACGTTCACCTAAGGATCAATAACGGCCCCAGAGGATACATCAGAGTCTTTTAGGAGGGAATGTCAAGAACCCTTACCGCGGACGAATACCATGCTGCCTATCAAATCTAATAGACCCTTCAGATTTCTCATACTTAAGAGAGATGCGTTGCTACGGACGGCTCGTAGCCTATTTCGGCTTAAAGGATTCGTATGATATACAGCCGGCTCCAAAACGGAAGTATCTGAGTGTAGAGATGACTTGGTGGCCTTGGCTGGGCATAATACGGTGAGTTTTGCATGGGTTCCGGAACACTCGTCCCAGGAAACGATGGGGGTTGATCGTTTGGCCCGACCTGTTTCCGCTATGCGCTATATGAAATCTAAGCCTGTAGCAGGTGTGTCCTACAGTACAGCCGCTATCCTAAGAAGGAATGTAATGCTTGAGCGGGCCAAGGATCTATGGCGAGCTACTTCAGGAATGAGACAGGCTGGACTATTCTTGAGTGACTCAGCGCTTTGTAGGATGAGAGCTTTTCTGGCTCTGAAGAGAGGACATATGGCTTGCAACAGGATTCGCCATAAGGCACTGCCACTTAAACAGGCATTTGCATGCGCTGCGGATCGTAGAAGATTCGGAGTGCAGGTGGTGCTTAAAGGACGAAGAATCGTCCACTTATTTCTTGCCGGCGGTCCCAGCGTTAGCTAGAATAGGAGAGGTTCACTTCGGAAGCTGATTGTTAAAACTGGAGAACATAAGAATAATCCAGCACAGGAAGCTGTGCGTTTTCGCTAGGAAGGCTGTGCTACCGGGCTGTATTAGTATTTGAGTGAGCGCACAATAGGACCAGACTAGTGGCACACGTTGCATTGCAGATAGGAGTCCTATTGTATACCAAGAATCGTTATCCTACGTTTAGCCATTATTGAGCTAGAATGCCAACAGGCAGATCGACGGAATTGAGACAATGTGTTTCGTGATCTAGGATTCGGAAAAATCCCGAAGTTGATTTTATTCGTGATTACGATAATTCCCGTCGGGCCGAGGAAAGTAAAAATAGCTCATATTACTACTAATATTGTGATCATATAGTTCTTATTACTATGGTTTCTATTTGTTTCAGGTACCTAGGAACTGGTTGTAGATGCATATTTTTGTCACTATATTTTTAAGTACGGTACAGTACTCTAGCATGTCATGGCTCATCCAACACTTATTATAAGATAAAAATTAAAAGATGAGTACATGAAAGTACCAGATATTGAAAACTGGCAAAACATATTGTCGGGAGGCGATCGACGGGAAATATATTTTTTTTGATTGAAAAACATCTCAATTCTGGTTCTACTAACTTTAATTATAAACAATATCATTCAATTGTTTTAATGGCAGTATATGACGCTGATGGCTTATTTACTCTGGTAGAAACTGGATATGCTGGAAGGAATAATGATGGCGGGATATTTAGAGAATCTCAATTGAAATATTGGCTAGAAAGAAATTTCTTCATATTCCAGAAACTTCACCCTTGCTCAATGATGAAATGCAGCAAGATGTTCCGTTTTATTCTGTATGCAAACGTGTGATCGACGAAACAAAGGACAAAGACAATCAAAGGATCAGGAATAAACTTTTGAAATACCCCAGTGGCTTCAGGAATTTCTAGTAGGTAGCAAAGGCAGTAAGTAATAACTTTACAAAAACGTCTCTCCCACCTTTGACAGCCAAGGAAAAAGCAAACATGCTCGCCAAAATGTTTTCATCGCCCTCTATCTTAGACATCCCCCAAGGCAAGGCTCTCCCCACCATATCGAACATCAACACTACCATGGTAGAAGTCAAGTTTCATCAGCGTGATATTCGTAAAATCCTTAAAGAACTAGATACGTAAATGGCCTCAGGACCGGACGAAATACCTGCAATCGTGTTAAAGACCTGCACCAACGAATTAACACCCAATTTTTTTCAGACCCTTTTCTCTGTTTTACGGAAAAGGGATTTACCCATCGTTCGAGTGCAACCTGTGCCAAAAAGAGTCAAGAAAACCACGCCTTCAAATTATCGCCCAATTGCCTTGCTTTCCATAATCTCCAAAGTCACGGAACGTGTAGTCAATCAGCAACTACTCAAGTACCTCGAGAACAACAGAATAATCAGCGATAATCAATATGGCTTTCGCAAAGAGAGATCGACAGTATATATATTGGCCTATGTCACTCATATATGGAGAAGGGCAATTGAGAACTACGGAGGGTCTCGAGCGATTGCGTTGGATATTTCTAAGGCATTCGACCGAGTTTGGCATGACGGATTGCTCAGCAAACTACCGTCCTTCCGACTGCCAGACTCTCTCTGCAGCTCTCCTTAAGAACCGATCTATATGCACGTTGCAGTTGATGGACACATATCAGACACATTTACCATTAACTCGGGCGTGCCTCAGGGCGCAATACTTTCACCAACTTTGTTCCCCATCTATATTAATGACCTGCTGACCGAAGCGAATAATCGTGTTTACAGTTTTGCAGATGACAGTACCCTTGTCTCCCAATTTAGATCAGAAAATGTTTCCCACACAAAGTAAGCACTATCATATCCATAAAGATAATATTATTAGGGCAATATATACTACTTTCCCCATTCCTCGAGTATAACAGTGTTTGATTGAAAAAATATCATGTTATTGCTTACGGAATATACACTATAACTGTCTCAACTATAGGAATTCATTGGTTTCAAATAAAACATTTAACTATATTATTAATTGAATTTCAATGAGAGTATTCTTTGGATGCAAATAATAAATGATATTGACTAAACTTAACCCTGTTTGCGGGAATTTGAATGTGTTTTTGTTTTTAACCTAAAAGTTCTTAGTATTACCAGGTACTAATAGTGTATTTATGTCAGTGAGAGTATACTGTAGATTAAACCACATCTTTTATTGCAATTAAACTGTAATTATTCTTAAATTAGTTTCATATTTACTTTTCTTTTAAATCAGTATTATTATTGTTTACATAAAATGTAAAATGTGGTAGTTGATTGATTATTTTTTATTTCATTTCATTGAATGAAATATCGTATTTTACTTGATATGGGAATATTTTCTATATCGAACAAGCATATTACCCAATAGCATGTCCATTTTAAATAATGGATATACTAGATATCGGTATGGAAAGAAAGTAAACACAACTACATATTTTCAAAACAAATTTAATTATATAAAAATGACGAAATAAACCATAAACACAAACAAAAATTTCAGAATGAAAAAGTTTAAAAAAAAATTGGAATTTTGATGGGTAATACACTTACTTTTAAATATAAATGGTATGCCAGTTCACTAAGCCTGCATACATCTGAACAAGAAAATCTGATAATAAAAACACAAGAAAACAAGCAACAATACAAAAATCTTAATAGCTAAAAAAGTAAGAGTTAACCACAACAAATATTATAATTTATGTACTTAGAAAACAGCCACAGCAATTAGTTCTTATACTATCTATGAGGTATGAGGTAGGTATAATAGTCTTATATAAACACTATATTAAACAATACATGGGTTCGCTATGCTAAATTCAAATTACCTTTAAAAACCGAAATTAGATTTGACATGCCCCGTGAATCTAATAGTCCTTCAATTGAAAAATTTATTTCATCATCCATCACATCACACTAAACAATCGAGAAGAAAACCGTTAAAACGCTTCCAAACGAATGCCGATCGCCGATGAGAACGATGTGTGCTTCTCCCACCCAAAAAGCACCTTGTGTATCAATATTCGGATGAGCAGTACTAAAGTTGAGCCAACAATAGCATGTCATTGAAAACAATATGCTACGTTTCGTTTAAAAACCCCTATATTGGGTATAAAATAGATACAATAATTGATTCGCTGGTAAAGTAGGATGTGATAAACGATATATTGTAAACTAGAAATCGTATTCACTAAAAAAAAACACTCAGTCTAACGTTTGAACTTGATGCTTGATCTTGAAACATAATTATTATAATTATTATCTAAACATGTTTTAAAAACAATCAGTAAACTTTCAACAAATTTTAGTATAAAAGATCGAGCGGACCGAGTAAACGACAACTTGGTTCAGTTCGTGGATCCTTTAGGGAGCGTTCTGGCAACAAGTTTACCCCACTGTTCATCTAGAGCTATTTTGTACCTATACGGGAAAGGCTCTTGGGTGTTCAACCTGAGTTATTTTGTACCTTAACGGGAAACTAAAACAGAGTTTTATCCACAATACCGAAACAGAATATTTGCACTCGACGCGCGTTTCGCTAACCATGTTAGCATCATCAGGAGATAATTAAAACTAAAATTAAAATCTATCTAACTCCCTTTTATACTACTGTTTGCTTAATCAAGCGGAACTAAAAAGAACCAATCCTGGGATCCCGCTAGTCACTCTTGATCAACCAATACAATGGACTATACGGAATAGGCCCTCTATCTCTATTTAAACTATTCTTACATTTAATAATTTCCATACTTTCATATGCGTCTAATAATCTCCTATCAGTTATATTATGAATTAATTTTAAATTTTTAATTGTTATTCTATGATTATTATTAAAAGCATGCTCGGCAACACTTGATTTTTCTGTTCTACCATACTTTAAATGAGCTATATGTTCTTTGAATCTTGTCTGTATAGATCTTCTAGTTTGCCCAACATATTTTTGGTTACAATCCATACATCCAATTTCATACATTCCACTTCTTTCTAATATTTCAATTTTGTCCTTTGGACCACCTAATAATTTCTTAATGTTAAACTGAGTCTGGTATAGTAATTTTAAACCTACTTCCTTAAAAACTTTTTGGAGTCCTCTAGTATACTGAGGATTATACGGTATCGAAACGTATTTTGTATTTTCATCCTGATTAACGAAAGAAGTGGAATCACGAATGGTCTTTCTAAACAAATGCCTATTAATTAGTTTATTAATTATGTTAGTATTAAAACCATTATCTTTCGCTATATTCCTAATAGTTTCCTTTTCATTATTAAATCTTTCTCTGCTAAGAGGAAAGTTAACCAAACGGTGTACTAAGAAATGAAAGCTGGCCATTTTATGTTGGTCGCAGTGGAAGGAGTCATTAGGAATATATCGGTTAGTGGCAGTATTTTTTCTATAAATATCAAATTCTAGTGTGTTATTATCGTTCCTAATTACTAAAGTATCCAAAAATGGTAGCTGGCCTTTGTTCTCGACTTCATAAGTAAATTTAATGGTGGGGAAACGGTTGTTTAGTTTTGTTACAAAATCTTCAACATTAGCGATTTTTGTGTCGAAAATCGCGTAGTGTACCAATCCCATAGACCTTGCAATACCTTGGTGAATTACTTGAGATGAATAGTTTTGATAACGAAATCAAACAAGAATATTTAACTTTGACCAAACTTTGCATGGATCAAAATTATTTTCAATACAAAAATAACTATTACCAACAACTTGAAGGCACGGCAATGGGCAACTGTCTATCGCCGTTCTTAGCTAACCTTTTTATGAGTAAATTTGAAAATGAAATCAGTGAGGAGTTCGAATATTTTCCAAGGGTATGGTACAGGTATGTGGATCACATTTTCGTGATTTTCGACACAAAAATCGCTAATGTTGAAGATTTTGTAACAAAACTAAACAACCGTTTCCCCACCATCAAATTTACTTATGAAGTCGAGAACAATGGCCAGCTACCATTTTTGGATACTTTAGTAATTAGGAACGATAATAACACACTAGAATTTGATATTTATAGAAAAAATACTGCCACTAACCGATATATTCCTAATGACTCCTTCCACTGCGACCAACATAAAATGGCCAGCTTTCATTTTTTAGTACACCGTTTGGTTAACTTTCCTCTTAGCAGAGAAATATTTAATAATGAAAAGGAAACTATTAGGAATATAGCGAAAGTTAATGGTTTTAATACTAACTTAATAAATAAACTAATTAATAGGCATTTGTTTAGAAAGACCATACGTGATTCCACTTCTTTCGTTAATCAGGATGAAAATACAAAATACGTTTCGATACCGTATAATCCTCAGTATACTAGAGGACTCCAAAAAGTTTTTAAGGAAGTAGGTTTAAAATTAGTATACCAGACTCAGTTTAACATTAAGAAATTATTAGGTGGTCCAAAGGACAAAATTGAGATATTAGAAAGAAGTGGAATATATGAAATTGGATGTATGGATTGTAACCAAAAATATGTTGGGCAAACTAGAAGATCTATACAGACGAGATTCAAAGAACATATAGCTCATTTAAAGTATGGTAGAACAGAAAAATCAAGTGTTGCCGAGCATGCTTTTGATAATAATCATAGAATAACAATTATAAATTTAAAATTAATTCATAATATAACTGATAGGAGATTGAAGAAGTAGTCCATAATCTCGCAGTGGAGTTAAAATGTAGAAGCGAAATAAAAGTCTTTTAGTCTTCCTCCACTTAATTTATTGAGCAATTTAGCTCAGGTAGCTCGACATGTTTCGAACATATAAATGTTCATCATCAGGAGAGCTAAAAAGAATCTACCCTTATTCAAGTGTTCAAGTTAATACAATAACACGTAATACGATACAACACAAAAGTATGAATCAAACCAACGGCTACAAATGAAAATCTACTCACCAGAGCTCGGGTCCGAAGACCACAGTAAGGAGGGGAAAATTCAACCCTTAGGAGGAAAGTACTAGCTGATCATCCAGAATTAAATGTAGGATGTAGGAGGAAGAAAAGAAGAAAATTCACTGAAAAAGAGAGATTAGTTAGATTGATTGCTAGAAATTTGTCATACCATTGTCTTACTTAAAATACATGTTACCCAAATTTAAACTAAATAGATATATATTGTGCCACATAGGGCTTTAATTATTTATTTTTCTTCTTTTTGGGGCTCATTTTGTCAATTTATAAGGATTTTTCTAAATGAAACCAAGCTTGTCACGTTGATGGCCACGAGTGAAAATTTAAGGTAAGGTTGATAGATGACAGAATGTCAAAAAAGGCAGGAATGACAAATGAGGTTCAAAGCAATCTTCCTCTTCTCTTCCCCGAGTCAACCAATGGTTGGTATGTTGGAATCATGGGTGGGAATTAGGGCCCGAGCTCTAGGGCCCATGCGCAGGCTTCTTTCACGGAGGGCAAAACAGCAAACCCTGAAGCATACATGTTCAAGCAGAGATGGCGTTACTATGGCAAAAATACAGAAACCAAAAGTTCACAGACCAAGAAGGCATTCACCAATTTATGGAGAATGGTCTTCCGATCCGGGAACACAAAAGGAACATTAGTTATTAATAGTAAAGTAGAACAATGCCTAAAGAACAGAGCAATGCTTTAAAGAGGGCAGGTATGTTGAGAGAATCAGGAACCAAGATCCGTGTTCAAGAAAGGTTTAAAGAGTTAAAAAAATAGACCATTAGACATATGTCGAGTGCAAATATTCTGTTTCGGTATTGTGGATAAAACTCTGTTTTAGTGCATGTTGCCGAAGGTTCCAAACCCCAACGTACTTAACGGGAAAGACTCTGGGGGTTAAACTCTCTTTCGCATTTAGTTCCTTTATGGAGAATGCACAAGTAATCTTCTCTTAAAACACGTCAGTTAAAAAAAATAAGTAAAAATAAGTTAATTAAAGTCAGCTCTATAAAGTAACCCAAGTAACTCTCCCAGCCTCAACATAATTCGAAAGTATTTCAAGGAAGCCTCAATTTGTCTCATGAAACCAGCAGTAATAGACATATCTTTAGTACGAAGCGAGTTTTTGTCCTCTGTCATTATCATCATCTGCGCTACGCACCCTACAAGAGCAAAGAGGATCACCACATAATCTCGGCCACGCGGGGTGGTTAGCGCCCAAATCCCCTTTGACGATATGTAATAGTTCTAATCTATGTAGCACTTTGATGCACAAAAAGCATCGCTACTTGTAACAATGATATTCAAATGTCTCTTCAAAATATATAGTATTAGCATCAGATATTAGTTTAAACTACATTTAGTTAGATGTTTCATTTTACCACAAATACATGTGTTTATTTAGTGAATATAACTTCTTTTAAATCCAATAATAATAATATGATGGAAAATCGAACGATATGTTTATATTTAAACTAAGTTGATTACAACACTTAAGCTAACTGCACTTCGTTTGTATAAAGGGGTTTGCTCACAATAATAATGCTATTGTTAAAAATACCTTAGTGTTTTTTCTGTGCAGCGACTGAGACTTATCACCGGAGCAGATTACAGCAACTAATCAAGATCTGGAGAGAGTTCAAACTTGGGGCGATCAAAGTTTGGTCCAGTTCAATGCAGCAGAGATCCAAGCGGCCACGTTTACCAAGAGGGCTAATACGGCGGGTCCTGACATCATTATGGCAGGATCAACCATTCCTTCATCCTCGTCAATCGGACTACTGGGTGTCTCGGTCAACAGCAATATGTACTGGCATGGCCACGTTACTAACATCGCAAAATCAGCCTCCCAGAAGCTTGGTGCGGTACTTCGCAACAAAAAACTGTATACATCGCAGCAGTTGTTCTTGCTTTACAAAACGCAAATAAGACCGTGTTTAGAATATTACTCACATCTGGGGTGCCGCACCAAAGCATGCCCTAAGGCTCCTGGATTCCATTCAGAAGAGAGCTGTGCGTCTCATCGGCGACACGGAGTTGACCCGGGATCTGAATAATCTGGAACACCGCATACATGTTGCCGAGATCTCCCTGTTTTATAGATATTTTCTCGGAAGGAGTTCCCAGGCAGTCATGGCAGACGGCAGGAGCACACCCGTTCAGCGTACAACTGGAAACACCTAGAATATCGCTTTACAAGGACTCCTTTGTATGGCGCACTGCATCACTGTGGAACTCACTCCCAGGACAGCTGTTTCCACCTAATTACAATGATGCAAGAACATGAAGATCAACATCTTCGCACACACACCGCTCGTCGAGCGCCATAGGATCTCTCTTTAGTGCGTGTGCCACGGCCATAAAAAAGGAGTCATCGCATTTCCGTTAAAGCGATACATGATGAGGTCATATCCTTTAACCGCACTAGGTAACAAAAAATTATTTTTAATTATAGGTTAACTCGTGTTAATTTTGGTATGACGGCAGAAAAAAGCTCCCCAATTCGTTGCTGAAAAATGGAAAATACGGTAAATATTATAATCAAAGCTGGTTGTATTTTACAGAATTTTGTCCGAAAATGGGAAGGTTCTCAATACAGTATCTTTTGCTGAGCCAACAAGAACTTTATATAGGCCCCAAAATATTAGTCCCTTGGGAAAAGAATTTATTCATTTACAACCAACGTCATCGTCAGATCCATCTACACTGCGAAAATATTTGACCAACTATTTTATAAAAACACATAATGTTCTTCCTTCCTTGCAAAAGTTATTGTTTAAGTGCTTTGATCTGTGTACCTACTAAAAATTAATTAACATCTTGTTACATACATAACTTCGGTTTCTTTGAAATTTTACTCCATGCCTTTTCAGTTATGTCGTTTCTAGAGTATTCTGATAATTTAAAATTATACAAGCATTGAAATTTTTCTACTCCAGGAGTGATTTTTAAGTTAATATTTCGTTCAGAGGTCATTTTCACTGATAATTATCCCACAAAAGGTGCTCTATCACGCGACAAGTGACAGGCAACTGAAGAAAAATGATGACAAGCAACATGTATTGCATTGCTTCCATGCCGTACCGCGTTCCGCTGATTCAAATATACGGCGGCAACAACCGAGCGACATATCGGTCGCATGTCGTATTGATGTCGTGAGGATAGGGCCTAACTTGCCACATCTACGTTATTTCCGCATGGATCATCGCCTACGGAAAACATTCCTGCGGCTTTGTTATTTTCCCGATATACAGTGCGGCCAAGGCCGAGAATAATAGAGGAGTCGCGCAGTAGCGGAGTATTCCCGATATATGTTCGACTGGATATAAATAGCTCGCAAAGCGCGTGTTGCAGTTAGTTGAACACTGAGTGTTGGATTGTAAAGATCTATTAGTTGGAATGTTATAAGAGTAGAATAGTGTGATTAATTGTATACATTGTTCAGAAATAAAGAGAGTATTATTTCAAAATAGTAAAAGCTCTGCTTTTGACAAGATCCAAGGGAAAAACATAACAGCATGTATCATATCTAATTTTCTTCACAAAATGTTATTTCCTTGTTACATAATTGAGTCGAAATGTTAGTATCTTTGCTCCTCTGATCGACTATAACAAAATCGTTGATTCCTTAAAAGAGCCTTCAATATATATTTTGCCATTTGTCATTTTTATTGGGTTTTTAGATAATTTTATTTGTAATATTGACAGGTGGAACGCATAAGTAATTAAGCAATCGAACTATACAAATTCTCAAATATCAAAACGTACTTTGGTTTGCTCTTTCAATTAATAGTTGCTTCCTTGAATGTTGTTTGACCTAAGAATCATCTAGGAACGAAATCTATTTGCTGTGCTTTTATTCAAGATTTTTTAATTGCCACAACATCTATGAGCTAAACGAAACGAAACAGTAAAAAAAATGTCATGAAACGGCCTGCTTAGTTCTACGAACAGGTAAAACTCGATGTTATTAAAATTTATAAAAGTAAAACAACCTATTAGTTATAATTATGTTGCATGCCTTCTGGATCTAGATAAGCCACGGTTTGAAATTTTGTTGTTTGGTAAGTTATGGCATCAGATTAACTGATGATTTACATTTTTTGCAGGGTTGGAATTTTATTTTATTATTACAACGCAAGTAGTGCGATAATATACGTTCTTTGTAATAATTTACTTGTTTGCTGCACTTAATATTTCAAACAATGAATTCTTGATTTAGCATAAAAATACCAGTCATGGATTTCGTATGTTTTACTTAGAATATGGAAGGTTTTCTTTCTGGGTGGCTATGATGTATAAATTATTGATGCCTGCATTCTTTTGCCTTAACTCGCACGTATTTTTTAGAAGAATAATTAGACAGCTTTATTTTTTAGTTGCTAATGAATATTGAAAATATAAGAAACGTTCTAATCCTATAGCTGCTTTGAAATAGTTGGTAGGTATAAATTGAGGACGTTGCAAGTGGCTTCAAAACGGTGCCAAACATGGGGAGAATTTGATTTAAAAGCAAAAAGGACCTGATAATAGACATCATTAAAGTCAACTTCTTTATTAATTAGCCACAAAAATATTCATGAAGTAGATACAGGATGCAACACACGTTTTGTGTCAGTTTAAATACAAATAAGAAAAACTGGTTGAACACCTGAACACTGGGTTCCGGAAGGATATACTATTTAAGTGTTCATTCTACCATCAAACAGATTGCATATTGTTTTATGTTCCTTGTGTCGGTATCCGGTTAGAAACTTAGCCTGATGGTGCTAGATATTAGTTTTTCCTTTGATGGACGCTGATGTAGAATCGGTCTATACTACTAAGAATGCACACCGGTAAAAGCAATAATAAGTCTATTGAGAAAATTTTTATGACTTTACACTCTATTCAATGATTATAATGCGCATGTCTTTTCGTAAGAGGTATACTTGAATTGTTTATGGATCCTGGTCACTGTATATAATAGAGTTTTTAAGAATTGTCCTGTGGCTTATTTAGGCTACTTAATTTTGGTGTTATTTTAGCGCCTTGACTGGTTTAATGGCGGAGCATTTTAATTTATGTGTCGTGTAGAGATTAGTTAACTTAAGACACTTGACAGATTAAACTAAGAGAAGACTTTAATTTAAAGCTCAGACAGTTATATTTTAGACTGCTTGGAAAGGGGCACCCAGGCAAGTTTACTTGCATATAGGCAATGGGGCAGAAGTTTAGGTTTGAGGACTTAAGCATAGTGTGATGCTAACCCAGGGCCAGCACCTGATCTAGTTAAATGTGATTCGACAATTGCTTTAAAATTTATTTTTAATTGTTCTAAAATTAAATCAAAGGAAATAGCGTCCAATTAAAATAATAAAATTATTTTATTAAACAAGATTTAAAACAAATTAAAGTCTAACTTTCCAGAAGTAATGAGAGAATCGCGAAAAAGGGTTAATCATTTTGCCTAATAAAAGTATACGAAGAGCAACTAACACAGCTTGATTAAAAATAACACCATTGGAATATATTTGGTGTGTAACTTCACAAAATTCGAGAACCAATTTAAATCGGAGTTGACTTATACTTTTGTTTTTTGACTGCAGTCTAACGTGAAACTAGATGAACTAACTAGAAAGAATATCATCCGCCGTCGAACATTCTTACGCAGGTTCCCCCAACTTTGTTCTAAAAAGGCAACCATTGGCCAGGGGGCGTTTCTAATAAGAAATATTTCCAAACTCAGCCAATTGAAACGCAAAACAAAAAGTCATGACCTCAAAAGTTTAATTACCGCTTGGAGTTTAAAAACCATGTATGAGCTAATTTCTATGATGGACCTAAGTTGGGAATGTAAAATTTTGGGATTGGAATTTACAAAACCAGTTAAAACTCGAATAGCTATTTTCGGCGAAAATTGGAGCGTTTGGCGTCATACTACCTTGCACGTGTTTTTCTTGCCGCAGGTGTGCAGATTCAGGATTTTTCTGGGAACAAACAAGTTGAAGAAGTTGCTATAAAAGCGAGAAATTATCGGGGCAACATACAGTCTGAAAACAACCTTCAGTTGTAGCTCGTCGTAATGTCCAAGTGGGGCTCGGGAAATTTATAGTCTGACCAGAAACTTCACTTCTAGTACGTCGTAATGTCCAAGTGGGACTCGGGAAAATTTTGAAAATAACTTTAAATTTTCAAGCCTGTTACTATGGTCACAGTATTGACCAAACCGAAAAATGGTGTCTCAGAGTTTTAGAAACTCGTGGAAGTAACTATGCAATTAAGTAAATTCATGTCGTCGGCTCGAAAAGTAATGTAAAGGAACGTTGTTTGAAATTCGTCATCCGTCGAGGGAGAAGGTGGTCAAAAAGAAGCGATGGAGGCTAGGATGGCAGGTTCCAGGTTCCAGGTTAACATAAGAGAATATTTAAAAGATAGTTCTTCCAGCGAAGAAGACAACGTATCCGAAGATAATGATTTTAACTGGTCTTACTCTCTGAAAAAACATTCAGCATCAAGTGGAAAAAAAACAAAATAAAACCCAAATGCGAGTTTCATTATCCAATGCTGCAAAAATGGTAGATATGACTGGTGCCTCGCATGAAAATGTAGCTAAAATTGCCACTGCTACCCTTGAAGATTTTGGCTTAGTTTCTTCAGACAATCCAGTTAATGTAATTGACAAAAATAAGATTAGAAGGGAAATGCAGAAAAAAAGGAAAATATTACAAACAACTTGTGACACAAAAAATGAAATAGAAGGACTTTATTTTGACGGAAGAAAAGATCAGCATGTAGCCCTTATAGAGGAGCCGGGAAGCAAGTATTTTGATCACTTAACTATTAAGGGACCTGGAACAGCTGCTAATATAGTCAAAAATATATTATCTTGCTTAGAAGCTAAATCAGTAGACCCAAAATCTATTAAGGCAATTGGTTGTGATGGAACCAATGTAAACACGGGTTGGAAAGGTGGTGTTATTCGTTTAATGGAAGTTCAGATTGGAAAACCCGTTCAGTGGCTGATATGTTTACTTCATGCCAACGAGTTACCTCTTCGACATCTCCTTCAAGATTTGGACCGAAAAACTAAGGGACCGTATTTATTTTCAGGGCCCATTGGATGCCTTTTGACAACATGTGAAGAAATACCTGTAAAGCAATTTCAAGCAATTGAAACTGATATACCAGAAGTTGATGAACAAGATCTAAGTACGGATCAACAGTACTTATACCAAATAAGCTGTGCTATAAGAAACGGAACTTGTCCTGACGAGTTGAGCAAAAAAAAATCCAGGAAAACTAAGTCATACCCGATGGTTGACAATGGCTAACAGAATATTGCGTCTAAATATTTCAACAAGTGAGCCTTCTGAAACCTTGGTTGTACTGACAAATTTTATAATGAAAGTCTACTCGCCAATGTGGTTTAACATAAAAACGAAATCATTATGTCAGTATGGAGCGCAGGATTTATGGAAATTGGTAAGTCTCTCTAGAGGATTCCCAATGGAAATGAAGAAGATTATTGATGACGTTATTAGCACAAACGCTTATTTTGGACACCCCGAAAACATTTTGTTGTTAGCCATGATAGCAGATTCTCGGTGCCATATAAGAGAACTTGGGATTCGTCGTATTTTGAAGGCTATAGAAATTCTAGAGATCCGGAAAAATTGAGGGTATAATACCTGCTCTCAACTGGAATGCTGATGACTATATCGATTTAATCCATTGGGACAAATGTACTGTATCCGAACCGCCTCTTACAATGAATATTTCTGCCGACATTTTAATGGCAGCACTTCAGAGCAAAGCTGTCATCACCATTAAAAAATTTCCATGCCACACTCAAGCGGTTGAGCGATGTATAAAGATCATTACTGAAGCATCAAGCAAAGTTTGTAGTCACGAACCTAGAGATGGGTACATTCGCGTAAAATTTGAAGCAAGGAAAGAATTACCATCATTTGAAAACAAAAACCAATTCTATAGATTCAAGAAAAGCAAAACTAAGTAAGTGTAAGGTTGGATCTACGATTAGAGTAAGAATAAGGGACGGAGGTAGGGAGGAACGCGGTGGGTGGAACTCGATAAACAATTACCTCCTCGTGGTAAGTTCTGGGTTGGGTAATTGATAAGACATATTGATTATTCTATTAAATAATCATTGCAATAATAGCAGACAGTACGTCAATTACTCAAGCGAAGAGCTGTTTTTATATATTTTATAGGACCTGGGGCGCGGTTAAAAATGATTTTATTTTCCTCTTCTTTTTTTTGGTTTCTATATACATTGATTCCTAACTTTTTGACGCTATACCCACAACGATATATGACCTTGAAAATTTTGCCTTTTTAAGGCCTATGGGGCGCGGCTAAAAATAAAGCAAAAATTCCAAAAAAAAATAGCGAATATTTCTTTATAGCCTTCAACTTTTTATGACTATACCAAATCAATTTTCCAAAAAAAAATTCCGGCCCGCCCTAATGGATATACAGTGTGTCCATAACATATGGGAAACTTCTTTATTATGGGATTCTCAGAAAATTTTATTCTTCATAAAAGTTGGTGCTTGCCTTAAAACAGTAAACGAGTATTTCAAATTTTACGTACTGCTTTTAGTGCGGACGCAAATGTCATTTTTCTGAAATCGCGTCAAGAGTAAAGTACCTTAATTTATAAAGATACAGCAAAATCTTATAAGGAAAAGTTCTTCCAAATTAAAAAAGTAATTTAAATATGAAATTTGAGTTAAGTACATCAATTTTAGGTTTCCCTTTTTTTCTCGATTTTTTTCTCAAACGTTACGCCATCGGTAAATGCTTTGTTCTTTTGTTATTAGTGTACTTGCCAAGCAGCTTCAAAATTTGTTTAAAATAGACACAGTTGCATAATGTTTCAGTTTTTATAGGGATAAAAGCCAGTTAAGTATCAGTGTGTTGCAAACACATTTAAACAATTTTGGTCCAAAATAATTGTCCACAATAATTATTACGAAATACAGTTGGAATGACTGAATCAATAATAATTAATTTCATATGTCAGAGCGAAGTAAAATTATTGCTATTTATTTGTTTTTATTCCAAATGCATGGCCTACTCTTCAAGAGCAAATATTTTATATGGCTTTTTAGGATACTTGGGCATATTTTACTCATCGGGTGCAAAAGATAAATAAATTATTAGCTGATTTACATGGAATAAAAAGAGTTGGCTCTATTCATGATTTTGGGTGGAAAAAATTTTGAATCAAAAGTGTTTAAATGTGTTTGCAACACACTGATACCTAAACTGGCTATTATCTCTGGAAAACCTGCAACATTATGCAACTATGTAACTAATTTCTATCTTAAATAAATTTTGAAGTTACTTGGCAAGTAGACTAATGACAAAAGAACAAAACATTCTCCAGTGACGTAACGTTTAAGAAAAAATCGAGAAAAAAAAAGAAAAATTAAAAGTTGATGTACTTAACTCAAATTTCATATTTAGATTACTTTTTTAATTTGGAAGAATTTTTCCTTATAAAACTTTGCTGTATCTTTATAAATTAAGGTACTTTGCTCTTGACGCGATTTCGGAAAAATGACATTTGCGCCCGCACTAAAAGCAGTACGGAAAATATGGAATACTCATTTACTGTTTTAGGGCAAGCACCAACTTTTATCAAGAATAAAATTTTCTGAGAAACCAATAATAAAAAAAGCTTCCCATATGTTGCATACTTTTTTGGACACACTGTAGAAGAATCAGCAAATATCGCTTGTCTGTCGCTGCTGCCAGAAAAATCGAGGAAGAGGTATGAAGCAACGTATCGATACTTCAAGAAATGGTGCCAAACAAAGACTGCTACTGTAGTTTCAGAAACCATGCTTTGGCGTACTTTCACGAAAAATCTGCTGTATTAAAGTCTCCATCAAGTTTATGGTGTGAATATTCCTAGTTGAAGTCCACCTTTTGCATAGAGGAAATCATAGATATTTCCAAGTATCCTAAACTTCGAGCATTTTCAAAAAGAAAAAATGACGGGTATAAATCTAAAAAATTCAATGTGTTTGACGAGGAAATTCAGTGCTAGCGTTAGACAGTTAGTTTAGTTTTAAATCATAATGTTTAGGGTGCCTGTATATTTGGAAACATTTATTGTTGTATTAATTCGAGAATTTAATGAGCATCCCATTAAAATAATTAGTGCTAGCGTCACTCTGTGTTTTATTTAGTGAAAATTTTAGAATTTGTTTTTACCATAAGCCACGAAATAATTAATCTTCAGGAAGTGTATGATACAAAGTAAACCACGGCGGAAAATAATTATTGCTAATTGAATTTCTTTTATTAATCCATAATTGCCTGACTGGCTAGTTTTTACTTATCATGCTCTTAGATAAAATATAATCCTCTAGGAAAGTTGATATAAGGTAAAAAATTACAGCGGTTAAATAGTAATGTCAGTGACATTTTCTTTTTACTGTGCGAAGACCGATTGTCTGGCGACCTTTAAATACGAGGTCATATCAGAAAATAAGTGACTAGATTTGAGCCAACCACTATTTAAATAAGAAAATGCTCCCTTTCAATATGTGCTCCCTTAAATACGCAATCTCAGATATTGATTTTAATATTTTAAAAAACTCTAACTGATTTGACCTACGTTCATTTAATTATATTAACTATAAGTGAGGATAGAATTGAGTGCTGGAAAGAGGAATGAAGTTGCTTAAACTAGGTGGAGAAATATGGATAGTTGCCCAAGTGTTTAGGTAAATTATTTTCGACGAAATAGGGTGTCAACACACTGGTACTGCGAACCCGGTTACAGAAAATGAACAGAAGGTAAAGAAAAGGCCGAAAAGACAGTAAGTAAGTGAATAGGGTAAAATCGGTGTTCATTACAAAAATTGTCTTCTTCAAAGATGGATTTCAGCACCAGTTAAGGTTCGCATTACAGGTTTAGAATATCTAGAGGCCCGCACCTGCAGGCATATAGTCACTGGATAAACGGATTTGATGTGTATGAGGGTCTGCTCGAGAATTTATATTAGACAATTTGCTGACCGTTGCAAGTTATATCGCAGATACTATTTTAGTAGTTTACAATATTCTCTATACAGCGGCACCTTATTTCTTAAACTCGAGCCAATGTTTACCACTTACGTGTTTTAAGTGCCTGCCATTCTTCTCTGTAAAATTGTTCACAAGTACGCCGCATGATGCGAATCGTGCCTGGAGTGATTCGATGGCATTCGTAAATGACACGGTCCCGCAAGTCTTCGAAAGGTTTGGGCTCGTTTACATTCATTATGATCTTCGATGGCCCCCAAAGAAAAGAAAAATTCAGTCAAGATAAGACGTGAAATCATGCCCTGCAAAATTTTTCTCAGCTTGGCTCCAGTAAATATTTCATTAAAAAACTGCTTGTAAAGAAAGGCACGGTGGGAAGGATTACCACCTTGTGTTATGGTAATTTTAATAATTTCGTTATATAATTTTTTTTAATCAAGGTTACAGAGATAGAAAGAGTAGGAATCTATAATAGCTCGATATAATTGCAGTACCCATTCCACCATTGAATTTCAATCGTCATTTTGTCATATTGTGTTATAGTTATTTGGCGGGTTGCTGTCGTATGATGCTGACAACAATCGCCTTTTTCTATCACTGGAGGGTGAGCGTAAATAAAACTACCGTGACTACGTGCGAACAGAAAACGAACTATATTTCTGTCGTTATACTTAAATCTAATAGAATTACACTTGGATGTTTTTAGAAATGAATGCCTGACTGAGAGAGGGAACTCAAAAGATATGCTTGTATGATCGGTCTAGATGAACTGATTCTCCCAGTAGAATCATGTCCCTTCGTCGGCTCATTTTTCCCTCTCTTCATCCGGATCTCTTTGCCGTTTTGTTCGAGGTACCTTCGGAGCTACCTATACTTGGGTTTTTCCTGATTGGATTTTATGATGGAAAAGTTTGAATATATTTTACCTTTACAAGGGTCGATGTTTATGAGCTTCAGGCTAGCCGATATGAAATTAATATTTTACAAGGAGGGTTTTCTTGGGCTAATGCATATTTACAATGTCGGCGTTATTGAGGGAAAAACCTAAAAATCTAATATAATAAAAACTACCTAAGGCGAAATCTATACAGTGTGATATGTACAAAAATGGTGCATACAGACTAATTTCTAATGTTATATACAAGGCAAGTGTGGGAGACGTAAAGCCGCCACAGCACCCCCCTGCCAGTGATTTAGAATCACGAAAACCCAGCCTGGAAACGCTCGGGAAAGCGGACATGTCTGTCGGATCTGGTTTGCCGCTGCGGTAGGTGGCGAATCGTCTCTGCAGGAGCATGGATTCCTGCCGCTGGCTGGTTTGCGTCTCCTGCCTGTTGTGGTTGCGGTTGTGGCTGCGGTTGTGGAGCTGCAGCTTCTCGGACTGGTGGGGGCTGCAAGTCGTAACTGTCGTCTATGTCCTGGGGGATTGGTACGTCGACAGGGTCCTTGTCCAGGATATAGGCTGGCTTGAGTCGGTCGATGGTGACGGTGACCTCGCGTCCTCTCACGTCGATGACGAACGTCTTTTCGTCTCGGCTTATCACGGGAAATGGACCATCATAGGGTTGTTGTAGTGGCTTCTTCTGGGCGTCGTGGCGGACAAAGACGTGGGTGGCAGTGTTAAGGTCCCTAAAAATGAAAATGTTCCCCCTGCGGTCATGGTTACTACCATTGGTGGGCCGGAGCTCGCTGAAGCGTTGCCGAAGCTCCTTGATGAAAGTAGAGGAACCATCATCCATAGCGTCTGGTGATCGGGACGTCAGGAATTCGCCAGGTAGGCGGATGGGTTGTCCGTACACCATCTCTGCCGCGGTTGCATCGAGATCTTCCTTCCAGGCCATTCGAACGCCTAGCATGACCGTCGGTAGGCTCTCGGTCCAACGAGTCTGGTGGCATCTTAAAGCTGCTTTCAGTTGGCGGTGAAATCTCTCGACCATTCCATTGGCTGCAGGATGGTAGGCTGTGGGGCGGATGTGGGTGGTTCCTATCAAGTTGGTGAGGTGCCTGAATAGATGTGACTCGAACTGGCGGCCTTGGTCGGTAGTGACTCGCAATGGAACGCCAAACCTGGATATCCAAACCTCATAGAATGCCCGTGCGATGGTGATTGCTTCCTGGTCTTGCAATGGTACTGCTTCCGGCCACCTGGAAAATCTGTCTATCATGGTGAGACAGTACCGGTATCCCTCACATAGCGGCATCACCACTATGTCAAGGTGCACGTGGTCAAAGCGGCTAGACGGCGGTGAATATGTTCCGACGGGGCTTTTTACGTGACGCGTGATCTTGGAACGCTGGCATTCCGGACAGGTTTGCGTCCACTTCCTGCAGTCCTTCTTGATGGAGGGCCACACGTACCGTTGCGTTACCAGCTTGACAGAGGCTTTTACGCCAGGATGGCTTAGGCGATGTACGCTATCGAACGCTGTTCTCTTGAAGGGTGTCGTAATGAAGGGTCTAGCGGTAGGTGTCGAAACGTCACACCAGAGGGTGCAGGTGCTGCCAGGAACTGCAATCTGTTTCAGGTTTAGTCCTGTTGAACGGTCCTGTCGTAGTCTGGCCAACTCTCCGTCGGTGCGCTGCGATGTTGCTAGGGCCTCATAGTTGATTGACGCATGGATCTCCTCGATTCTGGAGAGTGCGTCGGCGACTACGTTGTCGCTGCCAGCAATGTGTCGAACATCGGTTGTGAACTGGCTGATGAAGTCCAGGTGTCGGAACTGTCGAGGCGATATCTGTGACGTCTTGTGGCGGAAGGCGTACGTCAATGGCTTGTGGTCTGTAAAGATGATGAATTTTCTTGCTTCTACCATATGCCTGAAATGCTTCACAGACAGGTATATAGCAAGAAGTTCACGGTCATAGGCACCATACTTGCATTCTGTAGGGCTGAGTTTCTTGGAAAAGAATGTTAATGGTCGCCATTGTCCTTCTACCCACTGTTGGAGGGCGGCGCCGACTGCGAAATCTGAGGCGTCGCAGAAGATAGCGAGCGGTGCATCAATTTCTGGGTGTGACAGCAGCGTCGCTTGAGCCAACGCTTCCTTGCAGGCCTCGAACGAGGCGGTTGCTTCCGGAGTCCAGAGTAGTGGTGCCTTCCCCTTGACCTTGTCTTTGAGAAGGTTGTTCAGCGGGGCTTGGGTCATTGCTGCCTTGGGAATGAACCTCCTGTAGAAATTTAGCATCCCCAAGAATCGGCGGAGCTGCTTGGCCGTGTCAGGCTTCGAATAGGCCCGGATTGCTTCGACCTTCTCTGGTAGGGGTCGCGTGCCACCACTGGAGACGAGATATCCCAAGAATTTCACCTCTGGTTTTCCTAGGACGCACTTGCTGGGGTTTAGGATGATACCATACTCCTTGAGTCTCTGGAAAAGTACCTCCAGGTGCTGAAGGTGCTCTTGGACTGACGTTGAGGCGACGAGGATGTCATCGATGTAAGTGTAGCAGAAATCCAGTCCTCGGGTCACCTCATCCATGAAGCGTTGAAATGTTTGTGCTGCGTTTCTGAGTCCAAATGTCATGAACGGAAACTCGAACAGACCGAATGGCGTGGTAATGGCGGTTTTCGGGATGTCCTCTTCAGCAACTGGAATCTGGTTAAAGGCGCGTATTAGGTCTATGGTAGAAAAAATGGATTTACCTTGCAGTTCTTGAGCGAAGTCCTGGATATGGCGGACGCCATACTGGTCGGGACAGGTACGGCTGTTCAAGGCTCTGTAATCCCCACATGGTCTCCATTCGTCGTTACTCTTTGGAACTAGGTGTAGTGGTGCGGACCAGGGGCTCTTGGATGGACGTGCAAGGCCTAGCTTGAGCATGGCGTCGAATTCTGCTTTGGCTGCTTTGAGTTTGTCGGGTGCCAGGCGTCGCGGTTTCTGTGCAACCGGTGGACCGGGTGTGGTGAGGATGTGGTGCTTGGTTTCATGTTGAATTCCACTGAGTGCGCCGTCTGGTCGTGTGATTTCTGGAAATCTTTCCAGGACCGTATGGAAGGGTGATGTACCACTGATAACTTTGATTGTCTGGGCTCCATACTCAGTCACCTCGCCTCGTGAAGTAAGCTGTGTCGTGGAGTCTAGGAGTTTGCCTCTCTGCAAGTCTGGAAGTAGCCCATAGTGTGCTAGGAAGTCTGCTCCTAGGATGGGCTTGGAGACATCGGCGATCACAAACCTCCATGGGAAATCGCGACGCAGTCCAAGGTCTAGATTACGTGTAATTATCCCGTATGTGGCTATAGGCGAACCATTTGCAGCTGAGAGTTCATAGGCGGACTTGGTTTGTTTACCATGCACTTCGTGTCGCGGGAAAACGCTGAGGTCGGCGCCAGTGTCAATCAGGAATTGGATATGGGTTTTGCGGTCGCAGACAAACAAGCGGGGCGAGTTGTTGCGGCGAGTATCATTAGCCGCTTCTAATGACCGCCGTTGTCGTTTCCCTGGGTCCATGAACAAGGCGCGGTGCATTTGCGAGCTTCTTGTTTGAAACGCCAATGGTACCAGCACATACCAGCAGGAGGCGATTCTCTGGGCTCGAATGGAGATCTCGGACGCGATGGTGATCGCGGACGGAACTGTGAACGCGGGCTATGGTCTCCTCTAGGTGTGCTCATGTCCTGCTTGAGGCTTGCAAGCTCTCCTTTTACGTCGGAAAGATGTAAAGTTAGCTGCTGTATAAGCGTATGGAGGCTGGTTTCCTGAACCGTAGTGGAAGTAACTGCAGCTACGGCCGGTTTTGTTGGCAAAGCTGTGAAGATGTTGTCAACCAAGTCAGCAGCTTCACTAAGAGGTTGTTGTGTAAGCGTAGCTAAAATCGGCTGTATATCGTCTGGTAGGCGTGTTACCCAAATGCTTCTCAGCAAGGGCTCTGGCACAATTGATCCTGCTAGTGCCTGTAGCCGTCGGAGGAATTGCGAGGGTTTGTCGTCGCCCATGGTTTCAGTCTCTAAAAGCTGCCTGATTTTCTGCTCTTGGCTGATGCTTAACCGTTAGATGAGTTGCCGTTTGAGTTCATCATATGAGTCGTTGTTAATTGGCCGGGTCACTATGTCGCGGACTTCCTTGATATACAGCGGAGGCAATTTTGCGAGAATCTCTAGATATCGCTGCTGCGTATCCGTGATGTTTGCCCGATGAAAACACGCTTCGACGATCACGAACCATAATTCGGGGTCTGTCGGATCAAGATCCGGGAGTCGCGGCGCGGAATTTGTCGCGATCGGGACTAAGCCGTCACTAGCTACTACACTGTCAGGCATTTTAAGCGAGAGAAAAAAATATTTGTATGCTTAAAATATGTCTAGAGTTTCACAAAAAAAATCACTTTGAGCGCGGAAAAAGTCAGAAAAATCACGAAAAGTCAATGTTATTTGCAAAAGTACTTACACGTATCTTCAATGTTCTTATTGCACGGCACTATACCCTGTTTATACTCACGATCAGATCACGTCGGGGTCACCACTTTGGCGGGTTGCTGTCGTATGATGCTGACAACAATCGCCTTTTTCTATCACTGGAGGGTGAGCGTAAATAAAACTACCGTGACTACGTGCGAACAGAAAACGAACTATATTTCTGTCGTTATACTTAAATCTAATAGAATTACACTTGGATGTTTTTAGAAATGAATGCCTGACTGAGAGAGGGAACTCAAAAGATATGCTTGTATGATCGGTCTAGATGAACTGATTCTCCCAGTAGAATCATGTCCCTTCGTCGGCTCATTTTTCCCTCTCTTCATCCGGATCTCTTTGCCGTTTTGTTCGAGGTACCTTCGGAGCTACCTATAGTTGGGTTTTTCCTGATTGGATTTTATGATGGAAAAGTTTGAATATATTTTACCTTTACAAGGGTCGATGTTTATGAGCTTCAGGCTAGCCGATATGGAATTAATATTTTACAAGGAGGGTTTTCTAGGGCTAATGCATATTTACAATATCGGCGTTATTGAGGGAAAAACCTAAAAATCTAATATAATAAAAACTACCTAAGGCGAAATCTATACAGTGTGATATGTACAAAAATGGTGCATACAGACTAATTTCTAATGTTATATACAAGGCAAGTGTGGGAGACGTAAAGCCGCCACAGTTATTTAGTTATTATAAAGCAAATATTAATAATATGCTCATTTTAATACAAACATAGTAGTAAAAAATTTATTTTTGTATATAAGATAATTTACATATTCGAGTTTGCACGACTTGAAGCGGTGAGGCACTCCTTGGTGGTAGAAAATTGAACTAATAGTCCAAGAGCCAGTGACGCACGTTTCATGAAGTGTTTGATGCACCTTGAAATTTTGTGTATTAGTATCTACTGGATAGATAAGCAGATAAACATTTGTTGGCCTGACCTACCTGGGGACACCAGGTACTGCGCACAAGAGAAAGGTATAAAAAAATATGGCCCAAAAAAGTGTTTGATTCAGAGGCCAACAAACACCAATCGAAAGTTAAGGTAATTTAAAACACAGAAATAAATAAGGCAGACACCCTTGAAGGGGTTAACATTTATATAAATACACCCCAAAAATGTTTTTTTAACTATACAAAATGAAGTGCTTGATTCACGCTGAAATCTTAACAGCGTCCTTAATTTCATATAGTAAAGAATAGTTACAAAAAGGCAGACACTTTTTCCGGGGTTAAATATATGTTTATTTTGTATCATAATTTATTTGTAAAGTTCTTATCACTCAAGATAGTAGAATAGCACAATAGTAAAGTAAATTTATAATGAAAAAATTAATTTATAGTTTATCTGATATTAAATAAAGTAACGACTGCTCAGTGCTCAGGGTTATCTTTAAAAATCCCATGATTAATATTGATGAAAAATTTTATTTATTATAAAAAATACGCTGTTTATGACTACGAGCAGCCTATCTCTCTCTATTATAAGCAACATTTATTTTTATGTTGGCCAATAAATAAGTAAACCCCAGAAAAAGTATCTGCCTTTTTGTAATTATTCTTTACTATATGTAATTAAAACGCTGTTAAAATTTCAGCTAAATCAAGCACTTCATTTTGTATTATTAAAAAAACAACATTGGGGTGTATTTGTTAAATATTAACCCCCTCTAGAGTGTCTGCCTTATTTATTTCTGTGTTTTAAATTACCTTAACTTTCGATTGGTGTTTTTTGGCCTCTGAATCAAACACTTTTTTGAGCCATATTTTTTTACACCTTTCTCTTATGCGCAGTACCTGGTGTCCCCAGGTAGGTCAGGCCAACACATGTTTACCAGCTTATCTATCCAGTAGATAGTACTACACAAAATTTCAAGGTGCATCAAACACTTCATGAAACATGCGTTACTAGCTTTTCGACTATAAGTGATTTGTACGCGAATGCACTTTTTGAAAAACTGTACCTCGATCTGGAAATTAAGACAAGTAAATGATTTATCTTTCATCTTATTTTTTTTTGTGTTGCCAGCGAGAGATGCTTTGAGAAAGGATGGCCTATTTTTTCGTATGCTTTGATTTTTGTTTTATCTTTTTTATTTTAACGAATAATATTGTGCAAATAATAATAATTTAAGGGTATCATTATGGGAAATATTCTGTTGAATTAGAACCGGCCGTTGAACGCGGAATTGTTTTTCGCCTAATCTTAGTGATCTTTATCTTATCTTATTTCGTGAATTATTTTAAGCAAGTTGATGTCCGTAATATTAAATAGGCAATATTTTGTATGCTGCTTTGTAGCTTCGCTTGTCAGATGTAGGGATTAATCGTCATTTGAGGCTTGAGGCATCGGGTGTTGGAATAAATATGATTAGCATGTTCCCAACCTATTCGTATGTGCAAGTTCCGTTAAGTTACATCGGATGTCAGTAATTGCTGAGCGCAGTAGAATTTTTATACATTAGCAGATATGGTAAGGGGCCAATTTGGGTTGTTCTAGCCCCAAAAAGTCGTGGCTAAGTCGAAAAAACTAAGTAAACAGCTCAATAGGTAATTTCTAGGAGAAAACCTCTCTAAATATTTCTCTGCTTCGGAAATGTCGGAAAAATGAACGTTTGAGGAAAAATGTTAAAACATCGATTTCTGCTTATGTCGTAATGAATGCGAGTATCTTAATAGCCATTAAGTGTGAGTTGCATACACTATATTTCCTACTACCAGTCATAACAACGAAAAATAGATATTTAATTTTCAGAATTCACTAAATAAAAAATAACTGTGAGCTGACAAAATTGATGCATCATGGTAATTTTTATTATTTATAAAAAAAAATTTAGAGTATAGATGAATTTGTCAAAATACTGTAGTGAAAGTACTCCGAAATACTGCCCTGTGTAGTTCAATTCCATAGTCACGCAACTTCAGCGCCGGGAAAATTATCATAACCTATGTTTATGGATGTTTTTAAAATATGTATCTCTACTCTTAACTTGGAGCTTGTTGTGGGATTGAGTATATATATTCGAAGTTTCCGTGCTTTTCTGATAGCGACATTAAAATAATACCTAATTTCTCTCCCTTGGTTTTGTTTTTAGGTAAATATTAAGTGACGTTATAGGTTTTTAGGAGCAGCGCTGCGTGTATTATTCGAATGAACAATGTTGAATTACTGTAAAACACAAATAAATTTAAGATACACTGGGCAACTCTTTAACTTAGCGTCTTCAACTTTGATTCCTGAAAAAAGTTCATGTACGAAAAGCAGCTATGAGCACTGAGAGAAAAAAAATTAGCCACTATACAAAAATCGAATGACCATAATACAAAACTTATAAACTATTTGTGACAAATTAACTGTTTTCGGCCAATATACAAGCGGTTTTTCTGAAACTAATATCTTTAAACTATAACGATTATATAATTATATAATATCCCTTTTAATTTATCTGCTTTAAAGGTTATCTTCATATAATTTAAGTTTTTGTGATATATCCGTACGCACATTTTGCCCTGCTTTCAAATAGGGCCTGTATACCGTTAATAAAGCAATTGCGTAACCATTATTCAACCTGGACAGTGGCGCACCCAGATAATATGTTTGGGGGAGGGGGGGGGGGGGGGGGAAAAATAGGTGGGGAAAAAAAAATGGGGTGCCACGCCTTATACAGTAAGAGGGGGGGGCGCCGCTGAACCTGGAGATACACCATAACTATTGCATATCCAATTGCTAATATTCAAATATTGCTTAACCAGTATTCAACTTGCATATGGAACGTATATGTTTGATTTTATATCCACTATATGACAGGTAGAATAGCTATCAAATATCGATTAACCAGCATTCAACTTGCATGTGCACCGTATATATTTTGTTGTATAGTTACATATTAGTTATATTACATTGAAACTATATCTCATGGCGTTGGCAAACATTATGTTTGTGGTATTACTTCACTGGCATGGATTCAGTAGGGGTCCTGGATATTCTCATCTTGATGTAATCGATTCCACTATATGCTAAAATTGAACATGTCAATTAAAATTTGTTTTAGGTGCATGGTCACAAATTAGGAGTACACCTGTGATCTATTAACATGAATTGACTACACAATGGTTGCTACTTAAATGGAAAATAGCTTACCTTATTAGTTATTTCAAACTTTTGATTCACTCGAGGCACCCTTTGTGTGTTAATTCAAATGTTATAGTATAGGAAGTAATCCATATCTCTTACACGCATATATCATCGTTTGTATGGTAAAATAATTAGATCTTCGTAGAATACAGGACCTAAAAACAACGTGTTTTTGATTGACAAAACGTAAACAAATGTTGAGTTTGAAAACGCATGATAGGTATATTTGTTAACCTAAGATATATATACCTGCATATTCTTTGGTGGATTCTCTCCTATCCTTAATTTCCTACTTGGGATTGTTATTTAATTTCCTTATTGAATTCAGTGGTAAATAATCGACAAATTGTTAGCGTCAGCCGTCACTCTGCTTTGTCTTCTTGCTGTTTGGCATGGATTCAGCCGCAGCGCCAGCCATTGAAATAGCAAATGGTGAGCTATATAGCATAAAGATTACGGACAACAATCGGTAACTTTATTGGTATACAACAGTCGTATAACAGTAAATAGCCCGCAGTTAGCTAGGTGATCACCATTATGCTATGAAACATTTGATTTGCCATTATACATTTATTTGCTTTATATACAACTCTTATAACCAAAGTAGTATTATTGTTCATTTGCAGTCAATTTATGTTGTATAGTCGCTATACTTTTTAGCGTAATATAACGTTTTTTTTATATTATTATTCGATATGTAACATGTAACGTTATAAAATGGTAAATCGACGCCGTCCAAAACAAAAATTGATTTGAGCCATTTTCCTCAATGTATATTATTAACTAATCAGTATAATGCCCATATGCGTTTCGTTGCCCTTGTGGATATACTTGCAGCTCTTTAAAAAATTTTAATAAAAATTTGACATTCGCCCAAATGGTTGATTTTCTTAATAATGCCTGGATACTTTACTATCGTGAGCGTAAGTTATACCTTACAAGAAATATGAATCCAGTATTTTGAGAAAAGACTGTTTCCATCTGCTCTGAAAAGAGCTATTGTTGCTCCTATTTTCAAGAGAGAGAAGAGAAAGGGCGATCGACAGGAGATATATTGGCCTATGTCACTCATGTATGAAGTAGGGCAATTGAGAACTACGGAGAGTTTTGAGCGATTGCATTGGATATTCCGAAGGCATTCGACAGAGTTTGGCATGACGGACTGCTCAACAAACTGCCGTTCTTCGGACTGCGAGCCTCTCTCTGCAGCTGGCTTGTTAGTTTTTTTAAGAACCGATCTCTGCACGTTCAAGTAGATGGATACAGCTCAGACACATTCACCATAAACGCTGGCGTGCCTCAGGGCGTGATACTTTCACCAACTCTGTTCCTCATCTATATTAATGACCTGCTGACTGGAACGAATAATCCTGTTTACAGTTTTGCAGGTGACAGTGCCCTTGTCTCCCACTTTAGATCGGAAAAACCCTTACCAGTGACTGAGACTTATCACCACAGACAGGAGAAGATTACAGCAATTAATCAAAACCTGGAGAAGGTTCAAACCTGGGGCGACCGAAATTTGGTCCAGTTTAGTGCAGCAAAGACCCAAGCAGCCGCGTTTACCAATAGCAATAGGGCCAATACAGCGGGCGCTGACATCATTATGGCAGGATCGACCATTCCTTCATCCTCGTCAATCGGACTGCTGGGTGTCTTGGTTATCAGCAATATCTCCTGGCAGCATATTCGTAAATACCTGACGCGTTATCTTCCGAAGTTCATTTGTAAATAACAGACGTGTCGGACTAACGCGTCAGTTGTTTACAAGACTCCCTAGTGCGTTAGGTTTAGTAATACTTCACCTTTCGCATGGCCCTTCGCTCCTACCGCTCGCTACGGGGGCTCAAGAAAAAGAAAAAAAGAAAACTAACCAGGTGCTAACCCAAACGTAACCCAAGACATACCCAAAATCAAGAGAAAAACTAAGTCGAACTAACCCAAGACATATCCAAAATCAAGAAAAAAAACTGTTTAGAAACATAATCTAAAAAAAAATAAAAAAGCATCGGGGTTTGAACCCGCGCCGTCCAGGTGAGACCCAACCATTTAAACCTCTCGACCACGACAGCTCTTGCGGTGGATTGATTGAATCATGAAGCCATATTGTAATATTGCGTAATATGGTATAGTAAATACCAGACGTACCGTCACCATACGTCTGGTATTTACGAGCGCCCGAAACGCAGCCGAAACTTCGCGAGTGGATAACGCGTCGGGTATTTACAAATATGCAAAGGACATGACCACGTTGCTAACATCGCAAAACCAGCCTCCCAGAAGCTTGGTGCACTATTTCGCAACAAAAACTGTATACACCAGTTGCTCTTGATCTACAAAGGGCAAAGGACCGTGCTCAGAACATTGCTGACACATCTGGGGTGCCACACCAAAGCACACTCTAAAGCTGCTGGATTCCATTCAGAAGAGAGCTGCGCGTCTCGCCGGCGAACCGGAGTTGACCCGGAATCTGGATAGCAGGATACTTCAGGACAAGCAGTATGATGCGGTTTTATTATATGATCTAAGCAAGGGGTTGGTCTGCGTTAAACATGACATCCTTCAGCGAAAGCTTGCTGCTTATAATTTTTCATCCAATAACATTCAGCTATTGAAAGCCTATCTATAGAAAAGTTGTGAGGGCCTCGGGGGTAGACGCTGCTGAGAGTGTTGTTAACATTGAGGTGCCACAGCCCTATACTATTTTTAATCTATATTAATGGCTTGCCAACAATTGGGGCCTCTGAGAAATACACACTCATTGCAGACGACAACGACACTACCTACGGTGGTCTTCAGGGCTGATACTTGACCCAAGCATTGGAGGGTAATTGGGCGTCGTAGGCGAGAGCTGAAAGTTCGTTTTGCATAAATGGATGAACACAGCTTAAGCAGAACTAGTTTTATTCTCCACAGAAAATACTGAGACTTTAAATTGGCAATGTCTCCTATGGGATACAGACAATTTGTTTTAGTATATTTTGGTATGTTTCACCAGAAATTGGTGATTTGGTCTCAAATTGACGCTAGTAAGACGTAGTAGTAATCCAATTTATTTAAAAAAAATAATAATACATAAGTTTTGCAAATTTAAAGATCAACTACGTAAACATTTATATAGTTTTAAGGTTTTGTATTAATAACATGTTTGTATCGAGAGTCGGATAGTGGGAGTAGGATGAGTGTCGTAATAAGTAATAGCTACTTTTTATGAATCGCAAACATACATAATTACATCCATTCCAAAACATCGAAAAATCAAAGCACCCGCCACATTTTTCTGCAAACACAGCAGTTCGAGCTCCCCAAACATCGATAAACTTCGGTAAAGGGATTTGGTTAAATCCCTGTAGAATCGGTTATACAACGCGGCTTCGAATAACGCGGGGATCGGCCGCTATTTTTTACGGTAGAACGCAAGTTAATTTTCGGTGAGCCCGGCCATGTCAGACCGAGTTTGATTTTTAGTATGTCATAAGTCTTTCGGGACAAAATAGGCCTTTATCTGATAAAGTAGGGTATAGGGGGTTTGTCGAAATTATGCCTTCTTGTTATCTTTTGTAAATATATAACACTGATCGTAGCGTATTTCTTTACTATAGCAGTACTTCTTTTGCATTTTCATAAGTAGTCGTAGGAAAAATTATATCCACATCATACACGCTTAAAAAATTGTAATTTTGGTTGTATTCGTAAAGAACCTTGTGCTGGCTGTAACGGCTAGAAATGAATGAAACTTGATTGATAATTATTAAAGTCAAATTACATCTAATATTCTGCTATTAAACCATTTTTATTATTTGAATCATGTTACTGTTGTGGAAACACCCCAACATGTGTACTAACTTTTGTTTTTCACCGTAGGGTTTGATAATAACACCCTATTTGTCCGTAGTATGATTGAGTCATAATCCAAACCCAACTAAATTTATTTCACCCCAGGTAAATAGCAATTAGTGCATTGTATTTCAGTTACTCCTTAGTCCGAACCTGGATTGTCGATCCGTGATGCATCGATCCAGTCATAGCTCTGCATGAATTTGGCGCCAAGTACAACTACCCAGTCGTAGCTCTGGCTGACGACAAGATATTTAGTAGTTTTTTTTTCATTTGTTTCTACAGATATTTAGAAAATATTTGCTGTAACTCTGTTCGCTTTGTCCAAGCTTGGATAAAGAACACCTTTGGGCGTCTTGACGCATTTTCGAGACAATACTGCTCGTAGAGTCTCTGCTGTTGAAGATAGAAGAAGGTAAAATGGCGGATGGAAATTTGTAGGAGACAAATCTATTCATGTACTCAAGAGTCAAGATTCGAATCAAATGTTCGAAGTCTTATATCCCTGGCAAAGTTAAATTGAGAGAATCGAAGAAGATGGGAAGTACAAGGTATTTTCTGTGAGCGGATAGGCAGTTAGTTGAAAAAGAATGTTAATTAAATTCAGTAAAGAAAGGAGGTACTTAGTTCATTTCAGATTTAAATAATCAAGAAGTTTAGTTAGACATTTAATCATAATTAATCGTAAGTACAGTACCTATTTAGTTTTAATGTGTGAAAGGATGAATGCTTGAAATTAGTTAGAAATTATTGTATAATATATTAATCATATTTAATGCAAATTAATTCTTGCATTATTAGTGTTTCAATTCACACCCTATGAATAAAACCCCCACCACCCTATTTTAATACAGTCCACTAATTAAAGTGGTTAATCATAATGTTAATTACCGCCCCCACCTTTGTGGTCATAAATGATATGGTTGAAGTAATTGTTTATACCGACCAGTCACATTTACCATTCTGTCAAGGAAAAGTCATTTTTTTTTCGAAATGAGGTGCTCAAAAAATGCACACTTGATGGTATCGTCATAGTACCGGGTTATTAATCATAAATGGATACCCCCTTAACGTTGTAATTTTTAAAGATAAAGAATTGATTTTTTATCGACCTGCAGGTAATCATCTTATTTTTTTTATTAGCAATGAAAATATTATACAGGATGTCCCATAAGCAACTGCCGAAATATAAAGTTACTTTTTTTAACTGAAATAGCCTGTATATTATTCCAATTTTGAAATCTCCAAAAAATTATAGATATTTTTCATATATAATATTCTACCTTCAACCGTTTACAAGATATTGATGATTGTATGCCGATAATTTTCATAAATTTTGGCAGCCTGAAAAACAGTTTGTATCATAGTTGTTCGAAAGCTACCGGTTGGAACTAATTTTAATTCATCCGTTACTTTTAAACCTCTGAATAAATTAAAATTAGTATCATAGCTTGTGATAACTAGGATATGAATGTGAAATCAGTTTTTCTTGATCTTTTAAGGTTTAGATACAGTCTGTCAAAGTGCCAAAAATTTATAAAAATTGTCGGCATTATATATGAAACATATCTAGAATTTTCTGGAGAATTCAAAAATGCAATAATATACAGGGTGGTCCATTTAAAAAATGAACATTTTATTGGCGTTTGCTTATGGCACACACTGCATAATATTTTCATTACTAATAAAAAAATTTAGACGATTACCTACAAGTCGATAAAAAATTAGCTCTCTCTCTTTAAAAATAACAAATTTAAGGGGGGTCTTCATTTATAATGAATAACCCTGTATATTGTACATGGTATATAATACTTCTCTAATTACTGCATTGCTCTTCAGGAAAGGAGAAGGAAGCCACACTTGTGCTTGGCTTATCTTAAAGTAAATGTTTGATATTAAGTGCGTTTCAGGACCTCGAACTCCAATTTTGTTTCGAACATATGCTTAACAATAACATTGAGCTCGCTTAAGATTCTTACTTAATAGCTCTATGTTTCTTAAAAGTTTATGACATGCGTACCTTGTATGTATGTATTCCAACGTTTTTATACCTCTTTCTTGGAGCAAGAGTGGCTACTAACAACCAAATTTATAGACTCCTGTTGCTCTCTTTGGTTTATTTAAGTTCTTTACATTTTTCTAGTGAATCAGGGCTTTTAAAATGTAAAAGGAAACGGCTAAGAAAATAATCCCTCTACAAGACATGTTACTGCCTAGCGGAAGTCAATTGTGATTATAAACGATCATAAAATGCCATATTATTTCGGTTCAAAATTGCTTTTCTATGTTATGCCATTCATTTTATTAATTTCTTGCATGGCTGTAATATATCGGGAATCGAATTGTCACTTAGACTTGACATTCTGCACGTTTCGTAGAAGCTCATTTTTATGTTACTATCCGACTAACTATCAAGATCTGTGATTTAAAAATACTTGTTTTCGGGGCCGGTTCCTGTGGGTGAAACTGAGATTTACAGGTCCGGTAAGGAGCATGTTTGCCGATATCGCTGTGCAGCGCAGTTGAATGAAGAAGAATCACAAAACTTGAGTGGTTTCTTCTTTCCTCTCTATCTTTCGGATATCGGATGACGTTATAACTCATTCGAGCGGGTTGCCGTTGTGCCACGTAATGAAATAAGAAAACCGAGTTTTATGGGGGAAATGCGCCATGCAGCTCGTAGCCATGGAAAAGCATATCCGGTGAGTTGGCAGCCTCCTTTTCGTCACCTCCATCCGGAGAAAACCTAACAAGGGCACTCTTCAAAAGTCAGCTATTGCAGTTGGTAGTGAGGTGTCTGGTAAAATAGTTTTCTTATAAAATACCATTTTGGGAACATTATACCCGACCCATTCTGAGTCTTAGGCAGTACCTTTGGTGTATTGGTTGTTTGGTGCCTGGATTTACTTCGTAACTGGGATTTTCACTGTCAGGTGGCTAATTCGCTTTTAATTTTATTTGCAGGGGTTCTGCCTCGTTCACTTTTTAAGTCAGCCTAGCTGATTTCGGTGTTAAGCAGATACAAAAACCTATCACAGGTAAAATATTGCTTTTCTTTTTTGTGTTGCTCTCTTCGTAAATTTCCTTACTTTACGTTTACAGAAAAAGTCGTGAATATGTTGAGGTTTTGTAGGGTTTTTCTGTCTATACGAGAAAAGTCCTTCAACTAAGGAAGTTTCTTTTTACATGAAGAGTCCTTATTTCTTTCCTGTCTTTTTGGACTTAAAAGTCTCTCGTGATGTCTGATGTGTAGGCGTGGAAGAACTCTTCTTCTAGTAATTTCTTATATTTTATATTTTAATTGTAAGTTGTTTTTTACCGCCGTATAAGCAAGATCTAATTTTATTATTATAATTGTTTATTATTTGCCGATTCTTTAGTTAAAGCATTATCGCTTCTGTATTTAATTTTTTCTTAAATAAAGATAATTCGAAAGTTCTTTTATAATCTAAATTCATGAGTTTGCTTCCTTTTGAATGTTTTGTAATAACAATATTGCTAATTATTAGTCTCAGTGAACTCGAGAAGTGTGAACAGTACATGATCATGTCCTGGGTAGTTTATGCTATTTACCATTTATTTGTTTTCATTTATTTTATTATTTTAATACAGATAATTAATAGTAACCATAACTGTTATTCAACTCAATTAAATCGCTTATTTAATTTGTTTTATTAGTTACCATCTGTTAATCAGTATAACAAATACTTTTCTTTGTGAACCAGTTAGCTACAATTTTTCTTTTAATTTTAATTATTGAGTAATTAGATATTTTTTGTGGGTAATTGCAAATCTTGTGGCACGTCAGCATGGGACTGACAGTACCATCTAATTGTCTCAGTTTCAACAATTATTGTGTTATGAGTATTACTGTAAGCCAAGTAGATCTTTTAGTTTTTACGCAAGGAATCATGGAAAGTATTTATAAAAATAATTATTTAGAATACTTTTACAAGTAAACATTTAGAGTATTTTGCACAAGTAATAATTTAGATTATTTAGAGTTCGCATAAGTAAATCATTTTATTCTTGGCTTTCTTACAATTTAGTAGCTACCGTCGGTATATTATTTTTTTTAAATTAGGATATCAAGTTTCAATTTCTGCAACGAAAAAGTCCGTTTTATGGTAATAAACCGATCTTTCTATTTACCTATTTATCTGTTTTCTTTTTTTATAATTTACTGTTCAAAAGGGAAGTTTAATAATTATAATTGATTTAAAATAATTGGAATCAATAATCAAATCGTTTTTATTTATTTCTTAATTCATTTAACTTCTGGGTGCTTATGTTTTGTTTTATTGCTTATATTTGCCGACTCACTCTGGTTTTTTATTCATATTTATTTTGTTACGAAGTCCAAGCCAAAATGGGCTCCAAATTTCAACTTGGAGATTTTCGGACTTATGCCGTCTATAAGTTGGTGGCGCCTTTAAATAACTTTAACCCCCTCCCCCACCAAGACACTGCTGCATTTGAGCTAGGGCCTAATTTGCACACTTCGAAGACAGCTTGTTCTGGCATACAGTTTTAATTGTAAGTTTTCTTAATTTAACCGTATTCGATCCCAGTTTCATCTAGTCTGAGGTGAAGCCAAATAAATAAAACTAGGAGATAAAGAGCGTGTCAATCTTTTTATTGTGAATGCTCAGGTATCTGCTAAAATTATGGTGATTGTGATTAAGAGCAGTGTTCATCATAGTTTACTAAGTTTACCCTCACACAGCTTGGCTGATAGAGAATCCTCATCTATGGACATATGAGCCTTTAATCGGCTACATATTGCTCTGACATGTGATAATAGTATTTTATCGTTTAAAAATGCCACCATTCCGAATTTGACTTTAGTATGTAAATGCAAACATAGATAATGTATTGTTTGAATTTTAGCGTGTAAAAATAATAGTTGTACTATTTTATCAGTTCTTGGTTTCTAGATATGTTGCCTCATATTGTTATGTTTTTGCATTTAAGGTGATATTTCATATTCACCTAAGTCACTTGCCTCATCCCGCCCTTGTGACGTCACTAGGTCTGTTAAGGTATTAAAAGCACATCTCAACATTTAAAAGTAATGCTATCCTCAGGAAATGCTGGCAAGAGAATGAAGCTTGTAAATAGCATTTCTATGAATTATTTAGTGTTCCCCATTAGCTGGCCCATCATAATGCCATCATCATGGGCCATAAATCAGTTCAGTTTTAAAAATGATAATTTTATTCCACCGCAGATTTGCAAAACGAAACTTTTATAAAACGAGAATCATCTTAATACCGATTAAAGATTAAAATTTCAAATTCCCGATCCGGATTGCTGAATAAGAGAGATTTGTCCAACTGGCGATGTAAAAACTTTTAGACAGTTGAAAATTTCGAGACGACCAATGTAAAATCTCCATTAAAATCCACGAGAATTAACCAAATCCAATTAAAAATTGAGTGCTTTTTCGTTTCGAGTCCGTCGCTCCCTTGAGAGATCTTTCCGCCATTTTAATATTTCGTAATTAAGCTAGTTTTAGCAGTTCTAATGATTTTAATTTTTAAAAGGTATCGGGAAAATTTAAATCTGCTGGCGAGGGACATGGATTTCCAATTTAGTTGTGGTTTTCGTTTTAAAATTTATCATGGAAAAGTTTGCTTCTAATTGACTAATTCCGTTTTATGAAAAATACGTTTAAAGTGCATACTAATTTTTTTATATTTAAAATTTATATGAAATTTCAGATAATGCCATTAACTATGAATGGGAATTTTTAAAAATTTATAGGCTTATCACACTGCGATAGTTTGCAAGCAACTCCCTTTTTTTGTTCTAGTTTATACTTGACTAATAGAGTACATTACATAGTGGCAATAGCTGCGGAAGTGTTCTGTGTCTTGATGAATGCATTTGACTGAGTTAGCTCATACAGAAACTGAATATATAGAATCTTTAAAGAATTTTAATTGAACTGCTTCAGTTTTATGTACGGTAAATATTGCCTACTGTCAAGGTTGAAATAATATTGCTGTAAAGTAGATATTTTCTGTGTTTAATGGTAAAAGCTAAACATTGCTGGAACTTCACTATTAGTAATATTTGTTCCATTTTTATAGTGGATGTTACTTTGGGCTTTATAAATTTATTAAGCTTCTTATTTTGCTTAAGACGTTGATAGGTTTTTGTAAAGGAACAAAGAATGTACAGGACAATATAAACTGATCATACTCATAAGCAAAAGGAAAAACTCAGTTTTGGCATAATTTTTAAATGGCTGTAGTTTGAAAGCGAACTTGCGGATTTACATGAGCTTTTCAGATCCTGAAAAGTCGTTTTATTGAGATTTCACGCTGCGCTATAGATGATATTTGGATATTATACAGGCTGAAGAGAAAATAATCCAGATATTGAAAAGGTTTGTTACCTTGACGTCAGTTCGTGTTTGTTGTGTTATATAATAGTTGCAATTCGAAGCGCAAGTCAATATCCCAGACGATTTTGTTTTTTATTTAAAACCTTCTGACAAAAACATTATTTTTTTTCTAAACACTTATTTTCAATAAAAAAAAATCTACTAAATTGTGTTATAGTTTCATTAATAGCATTATTTCTATAGATAATCCCACAATTTGTTATTCAAGCACAACCAGCATTGCAATGAATGATTTATTTTCAATTTTCAGTTGTGCAGGGTATAAAAGCAAGTGATGGGATGGATCCAAACCTGTGTTGGAAATGTTGTTGATACTTTTTCCGGCTTTGGAAGCTTTTCGCTGCCAGTCAACCGCTCTATCATTTGTTGGTTGCAAATTATTAAGATTGTAAAAAAAAACTCGAAACCTCATCCACATGGAGCGAGAGCTGTTAAGAAATTTTGAGAAAGTAACATTGGACGAACGAAGTGCTCTACTAGATCTCCCGAATAAATGTTATGGAGCATTGTGTGTAGTAGAAAAAAATAAATTTGAATTAGATGGAGTATACAAATATAGAGGACATAGCGAATGCAATTAGGGCAGGCTAGGAGGCTATTTCCCAAAATTTTGTTGCGAATTTGGTTAGTAACATGCCAAGGAAGTTAGCGGATGTGCATCGAGTCGGAACCAACGAAGTATTAATAAAAACGTGACCGTAAGTAAAAACAATTTGAACCTTTTCAATTTCTATCTAGCTTCCTTCTCCACTCTGTATAATATCAGTATGCACGCATATGAAGGAAGTTTTTTAAGATTCGTCAATTCGTTTATGAACTACAGCACTTTTAAAACAAAGCTGAAATTGTTTTTTAATTTTTGCGAAAGAAATTGACAAAATATTCTCAAGATATTGACTTGGACTTCAAATTGCGCCTATTATGTAATACAACGCAAATGCAACAGGTTAAACTTTTTAAACTTCAGGGGTGCCACAAGGGTCACACTTGGGCCCTTCGCTGTTTAGTATTTTTTTTGTATAATATTGTGCATTGTTTTTTGCACAGTACATACTCTTTATATGCAGATAAACTTAAAATCTTAAAACAAATAATTCTGCAGCGGCTTATGTTGCTTTGCAAGATGAACTTACAAATTTTATGAACTATTGTTACTTGAACATACTATTTGTTAACTCAGATAAATGCAATTTTATATTAATCTTGAAAAAACCTTTTCATGTGCAAAGTAGATTTGATTTTTACCTAGGCAACACTAAGCTAAAATTTTTGGATTCTGTAAAGGACTTGGGTGTTACCTTGGATTTTAAGCTTTTATTTGAAAAGCATCTTGAAATTATTGTTCAAAAGTCTCTTAAAAACCCTGGCGTCATTTTTCAGACAACTAAATGGTTCGATAACATAAAATCGTTAACAATATTATTCAATAGTCTAGTTTGACCCGATGTATGTGAAATATATTGAAATTTGTAAACACCTTAAATTGTAGATTTAATAGGCAACGGCATTTTCCTACTTAATATAACAGTTTGATTTAGCCAGTGTAAAAGACTTTAAAGTTCATTTTATATGCTGCATTTGGCAACAAAATATGCTATATTTTGCGGTAAGAATTATTGAGTATTGACCTCTTCGGGTAATTAATTCTAAATTTATTGATTCGATTTGTTGTCAATAAGCTTAAGGTTGTCGCATTTATTAATGTAAATTAATTTTGTTCTACATATAGGTTAATGATATTTTTGTACTAGCTTTTATTACAGTGTTGTGGCCTTGAGTAGCTATTTTGATCACCCCTTTCTCTTATGTTGCTCTCAGGCATTTTGTGACTATATTTATTTTAGTTGATAAGCAAGCCACAGATCGCTTAGGTGTCATCAAACTACTGAAATAAGATATTATATTATTGGTATAACTTTGCTTAATTTATATTACGTTACCGTAGTACGGCCAGCAAACCGTTCTATATTTATAAGCGTTGGGTTAATAAAGCCTACAGTAAAGTCTCACTAGATCCGTCATATTGCATAACTTTTTGAGAACCTCGGTTGCTTAATTCCAGTCATCGGCTGATAATTTCTGAGAACTTTTTGGGACCTTCGTTTTATTTTTCCACGCGGCATGCTGCATTGTTCGCAATTTTCGGTTGGTACTGTTGGTAGCACTGGATAGTAGGAATGGGCTATCCTCCCGTAATTGTTGCTTTCGATTTGGATTTTTAAAGGTTTATCATTTTCGTAGGAGTATTTTCAAGCATTTCCTGAAAATTTTAATTTCAGCTCATTAATTGTGGCATCCGCCGTCGTTTTACAACCGTAATAAACGAGAACTAAGTTGTCTATTATCTTGGAATTATTCCTCGCATCGATTTGCGAAGCATTTCACTGCCCTACCTTTTTTTCTGATCTGACGTTAGTTCTCCAATTCCGTGGAAGTGGAAAAAGGTAAATTCACTGAAACCGATGATCTCGTTCTTCTAGAAATACCCTTCGGTTATAAAGGAAGGTTTTTGCCTTAGTGCAGTCATAGTGACTCAGCTTTTAGTATTGCATTTTATACTACCCTTCTAGGGGATATTGTGTTGGGTTTCTAGTTTGTGTTTTGACACGACCGATTTATCGGTATTTATATACTACACTAGGTAAGCTTTTTCCTGGAATTAATTTTTTTCTATTGCTTGTGAAACACATGAACGCCATTTCAATGAATAGTTTCTGCGGTAGGATCCTTGTGAAACATCGTTGAATAATACTACTAGGGATAATTAGTAGACTGCTTTTAGATGTTTCAAAATAAATTAATAAGATATATTGCTTTACAAATGTTGAGGCCTTTATCAAGAGTAGTTGAATACTAAAATCTAAATTGTTATACCCTACTAAACCGCCTGACGGTATTTTATTTTAATTGCACTGTCAATTATGCAGGTGAAATTCAAACCAGTAGTGTGTTGTAACCGGCGCCATCTATCTATACTATAGTAATTATTGGCTACTACTTGACCTGTGTATGTCAGGTGAACCTAGACAAATGCGTCAGAAAGTTTGTACCTTCGATCTTTTTCACCTGCCGACTCATCCATAGGCGCGTTTCGCCGTATAACGGCTCGTCAGTATGGCTATAGGGTCAGCAGATGGGCTTTAAACAAACCCAGTGAAATTCAAACCAGTAGTGTGTTGAAGCCGGCGCCATCCATCAGTAAACTGCTAAGTTTATCGAAGATAGACGGTACTATACTATAGTAATTATTGGCTACTTCTTGACCTGTATATGTCAGGTGAACGTAGACAAATGCATCAGAAACTTTGTACCTTCTGTACCTTCCGTTTTTTTTCACCTGCCGACCCATCCATAGACGCGTTTCGCCATATAACGGCTGGTCAGTATGGCTATAGGGTCAACAGATGAGAGAATGGTACTTGAGGCTTTAAACAAGCCCAGTGAAATTCAAACCAGTAGTGTGTTGTAGCCGATAAACTTAACAGATAAGCTCTCAATTATTAGATGCACTGTAACTGTGCAAATGCTACAAACTCCCGTAGTGCGATTTTGCTCTTTTGCTGGTCGATTTGTGTTGACGATACACTCGCTGCCTTACTTCTCGCCACCTTACTTCCGGTGTTCCGAGCAGCGCAAAGAATGAATCCGTTTGCAGCCTCACTTAAGAAATGTGGTATATATTCTTTTTTAAGGAATTGGTAGCACTTCTCGCAGGAACACTCAAGGCGAGCAGGCAGTTTTTCATATCGGAATTTACCGTTGCTATTTTTGCCCATCAGGTCTAATTACCACCTGACTGTACGGTATTTGGCAAATGAAGTACGGTTTCTAAAATTATCGAACATATCGCCTAAAAACCAAATGTGATGAACAAGTGTGGGGACCCCTGGTGATTTATATTTAAGATTGTTAAAATTGTTTATCAGTTAACTAGGCTCCTTCTGTGGGATACAAATCCTTCTATGGGATAGAATTCCATCGATGAGATAGAATTTCTTCCTTTTATGGCTGACATCCGTCGGCGACCTTTTGATGCTGGCCTAGCTGGCTTCGGCGTCATTTAGCCGTACAGCGGCCTTTTTGTCAAGGTTATACGACCACATGGTGGATACGTACTGTCGTATTCATAAAAAGAGCGTAGAAGAATTAGAAAGAGAGGAAACCTTAACCTTATTTGCGTAAAACCGGCTTATTGCATATTAAAGGTTATTAAAAATGCAAAGCATTGTGGTCGGGCGATAGTTCAATAAAATAAACAAAAAAAAATTATTTTAAATTTTAAGTATATCTTAACAGTTTTATAAGAATTAAAATAGAAACAAAAAAAAAACATTTAACAAGAATTCTTCAAATAAAATCTAATATTCACGAGCAGGAAGACCGCCCCTCCACCAGCAGATCACAGGGCGGAAAACGCACACGATCTGACGGCAGCACACCTGAACAACAGGCAAAGAAGCACAGGGCTGGAACAACCACCCCTGGCTTATCCTATGGGGCGGCACTGCGGGGCATTAGAGTTGGTATAGTCCTCACTGATGCCCCGGCTGCCTCATTTGATAACAGTCAAACTAGGCTGATACAGAACGCCATAATGACGTCTGTAGACAAGCTCACGGAAGACGGACCTCAAGTCCGCTTCCTGGGATGTGCAGCTAGGCCAGGCTGGCTGCAAGTGACTTGCGCTGGCGACGCGAGCATGACATGGCTTAAGAACGTAGTAACCGTCCTGAAGCCATGGGAGGGTGCTCAACTTAAAGCCGTCAGCGGAGTCGACATTCCAAAACCACATATATGCATCGCATACATACCCGATGGTAACGACAAACGATTGACATCGGAAGTGGTTCTTACAAGAGTGCGGAATATGAACCGAAGTCTAAACACCCGGGAGTGGACAATTTTACACCGGAAGGAATCAGGTCCAGGACAAACCTGGACATTCGCCATTGATGACGATTGACGAATCAATGGCGAATCTGAAGGGGATGGACTTCAGATCCTTCTTTGGCTTTGGACAGGTCCAATTCCGTCCTAAGCCACGGGGGGAACGGAGAGACGCCCCACATGAACAGGAGGCTGGCTCTTCCGCCGAAACCTCTCAGGAAGAAGCTGAAGGTAGGGTTGATCCTGTCTTCACAGAAGCTTCTAAACCTGAGACCGGTTTGGTGGAAGCAACAGCTTCAACATCGGATGGCAGAGAGGGAGCCAAATCCCTCTCAAAAAATGTCACATCCCGACCAGGCCCCCTGAAAGCGAAAGGAAAGTCCATCCCTGGCAAGGGGGCCAAAAACAAGGAGATAGGGCCCCCTTGGATGAGCAGACTGGGAAGAAAAATGGAAAATAAGATCATTTTTCTGCAGGCCAATCTGCAACATGCCAAGGCTGCTTCCTACATCCTTGGCAAAACTTTTAATGAAGGGCGGGTAGATCTGGCCCTTCTCCAGGAACCCTGGCTATCAACTACAGGCCAAATACGAGGCCTAGGTAATACATCAGGTAAGATAATTTGCTCTGGAAACAGACCCAGAGCATGTATCTTAATCAAGAACAACATGAAATTTTTCAAAATTTCAGATCAGTGCTCGCGGGACTTGGCGACAGCGCTTGTCAAAATACTCATGGGACAGGGCACAACGGATATGATCGTTTGCTCTGCCTACTTTCCTAGGGACGCTGAAGCAAACCAACCTCCTCCAATTGAAGTGCGGAACTTGGTCGCCTACAGTCGGAGGAAGAACATCCATCTATT
This sequence comes from Pissodes strobi, assembly GCA_016904865.1. Classification (NCBI taxonomy): domain Eukaryota; kingdom Metazoa; phylum Arthropoda; class Insecta; order Coleoptera; family Curculionidae; genus Pissodes; species Pissodes strobi. Next base: position 987,951 of record MU181934.1, on the reverse strand, counting down.
GGTTGGATGTGATGCCAATGCGCACCATGCAGTGTGGGGCAGCACAGACACCAACCAAAGAGGTGAGTCATTATACAATTGTTTACTAGGGGCGGGGCTGGTTGTTAATAACAGGGGCTCTGAACCAACCTTTGTAACTGCCAATAGGCAGGAGGTATTAGATCTAACGATCAGTGATAATCTCTTATCCACAAGAATCTCAGATTGGATAGTGTCATCAGAGCCCTCGTGCTCTGATCATAGACATATTCTCTTCAATCTGAAAACAGGGGAAAGACCCATCTTTGAATACAGGGATCCTAAGTGCACTGATTGGGCTGGTTTTAGTCTTACCCTTCAGGAGCAGATGCGGACCTCTATTGCAAAGATATCAAATCGTGATGAGATTGAGCTGGTCTCGGAGCAACTGAGGACAGCCATAAATACAGCTTATCATGAAAACTGTCCAGTCAAGACTAAAAGCGACAACAGAGGAACCACTTGGTGGAACAACTCCCTTGACAAACAAAGGAAGGAGGTTCGTAAACTCTTTAATAGAGCTAAAGAGACCAGCACATGGGATCAATACAGAACTGCTCTAACGAACTACAACAAAGCCATCAGAGAGGCAGAAAGGAATTCATGGGAAACCTTCTGCCAGGGCATAACAGATGCACCTGGCAGTGCAAGGATCCATAGAATCCTCTCTAGAGAACCCGTTCAGGACCGATCAAATCGGCCAAAAGCGGGCGACTGGATTGTCCCCAAGAACATCATTAATGCATCAACAATTAAAAGTGCTATTCTATCGTTTCAGCCTTTTAAATCACCTGGTGAGGACGGAATATTTGCAGCACTGCTGCAGAATGGTCTGTAAGTATTAACACCGTTCTTAATCAAACTTTTTAGAGCCAGCCTAGCGAGTAATTATATACCTAGCAGCTGGACTAAATTCAAAGTGGTGTACATCCGAAAAATGGGACGTAGGGAATCAACACCTAACTCATGGAGACCTATAAGTCTGACCTCCTTTCTGTTGAAATGCATGGAAAATATACTCGACGTGCACATCAGAACGGGTGCACTTGGTGAGTATCCACTGAATGCTCACCAATATGCGTATCAGACCGGCAAATCTACAGAACTAGCACTAAACAACCTTGTCGGGAACATAACACAAGCGTTAGAAAGCAAGACTATCGCGATGGGTGTATTCTTAGACATCGAAGGAGCATTCAATAATGCATTACCAAACTCCTTATATACAGCTTTAGCTGAAAGAGGGGTTGAACCACAAATAAGGAACTGCAGAGTGGGCACAGCAACCCTACAGGGGGAGAGCCACAGATTCAGGGCTGTTAGAGGATGTCCGCAGGGCGGGGTTTTGTCGCCCCTTCTGTGGTCTCTCCTGATGGATGGTCTGCTGGCGGTAATCTCGCTGTGGGATGTGGAGGTGTAGGCATATGCGGGTGATCTAGTAATACTGATAAGAAGCAACTTGCAAAGAACTATTTCAGAGGATCTGCAAGAGGTGCTGACCGTGGTCTATGACTGGTGTGAAAGGGAACAACTATCTGTGAACCCACACAAAACAGTTATAGTACCGTTCACAAGGAAGAAAAGGCTGGAAGACCTAAGACCACCTTCACTCAAAGGAGAAACTATCCCATTTGCGAATACAGTGAAGTATCTGGGAATTACCTTAGATAAAACACTTAACTGGAATGCGCATAAAATTGCCGCAAAAGCGAAACTGTCATTATGGACCTGCAGACGCATTTGCGGCAAAACATGGGGCATACATCTCAAACAAATGCACTGGCTCTATATCGCAGTCATAAGACCAATGATAACATATGGGGCAGTAGTTTGGTACTCTAAGAGCTTACAGAGGTTCGCGAGAATCAAATTATCTACCATACAAAGACAAGCGTGTCTGGCAATTAGTGCCGCTTTCGGCACTACACCCACGGCAGCGCTTGAGTGTCTTCTAAATCTGCCACCTCTTCAAATAGTACTGGAGAAGGAGGCTGGATGGGCGACGTATAGATTGACACAGGCGGTGATCAACAATCCGCAGGCAATCATCATGGTGCCCAACAGGCTGGAAAATGCCAATGAGCAGGACAGTGTGTTGGGTCTACCATCAGATGTTATGCCTACCAAAACCACCTATTACCATGCCTATGACGTCCTCCTCCAGAGAGGAACGAATGGGCGAAGGACTCTGAAAATCTGAGAAGAACAGAGAATAGTTGGTTCACTGACGGCTCCAAGACCAATGATGGTACGGGAGCCGCTGCATGGAATAAAAATGGTAAGATTGAGCTTAAATGTTCCCTAGGCAAACATGCAACCATTTTTCAGGCTGAAGTTAAGGCCATTGATATGACTGCACAGTGGCTCTTCGATAGAAGCTGGAAAGGCAAGTCAATCAAAATTTTCTCGGACAGTCAAGCAGCTCTAAAAGCTTTTGATTCTAGCCGTTGTTCATCCAAGACAGTATGGAACTGCCAGGAACTACTCACCAAACTAGGGAGAGAAAACAAACTTACATTGATCTGGATACCTGGACATACAGGATATGAAGGCAACGAAAAAGCTGATGCTCTTGCGAAGCAGGCGGCCGCAACGGCCTTCATAGGACCAGAACCAGTACTGGGAATAGCTTATAACACAGCTAAAGAAGCCCTCTCCAGGTGGACACAAAATCAATTTGTAGATAAATGGAGAGAGTTACCAGGCCTAACTCATTCAAAGTTGGCGGTGAATCTGCCATCAGGAATGAGAACCGGACAGCTTCTTCAACTTGGCCGGCAGCAGATACAGGCTGTAGTTGGCATGTACACTGGCCATTGTCGGCTAAGAAGCCACATGAACAAGATAGGGCTCTCCGAAGAAACGGAATGCCGCTGGTGCTTGGAGGACGAAGAAACAATGGAGCATGTTATATGCCACTGTCCAGCAATGGAAAGAACCAGACAAACAGTCTTTGGAAAGACTCAAATCACACTTGCAGATTTGAAAACTATCCACCCCAGAAAGCTGTTCGAATTCTTGAAAAGGATCGAGTCTCTGGCATAGTGGAAAGCACAGATGTGAGCCACAATAGACCAAGGGTCGCAGTGGAGGGTCCTATTTGGACCCACTCACGTGTACAAATACATACAATATTTGATAAAATATTCCAGCACGCATGTATTATTTTCTATAAATCGTCTGTATTTTGTGGCCTAAAATTACGTTTATATATTTTTTTATAATTATATCCCAAATATTTTCGATTTTATTGATATCGGGACTAAAAGCGACCCAGGGCAGAACTTCCACATTATGGGTTTGAAACCAGTGGGTTAGAGCATTGGCAGTATGAACTGGATAATTATCTTGAAGAAATATTAAAGTATTATTAAGATATATTTGCTCAGCAGATGGTAACAATGTGTTTTCTAAAATGTTAATATAATATCCGGCTTTAAATCGTCCTTCTATTCACCAGGAAACTCCAGTTCCATGAACACTTATCCAGCCACATAACATTTATTGAGAAACGCCCATGTCTAGAAGCGAGGGGGTTAGTAGATCGCTCTTCAAACCTGGTATTTACTGGACGATAAAGACGAATTTGGCAGTTATAAGTCGACTGGAACATCTTTTCGTCAGTAAAAATGACCCTGTTCCAAAAGGTGAATCCGTGTATAATAGAAATAAAAGAACTACATATATTGAAAATTAAGCAACGCTGGGAACAAGAAGAATCCCTGAAAAGGAAAATCAGTTCAGGTCGTCCCAAAGTTTCCAACCCTGAACAGGATGCTGCTTTATTGGAACATTTAAGAAATAATCCATTTGCAACTGCGAGGGATGCTGTTATTGATACAGCATTTCCTGACTCTCAACCTACTGCTAGCAGAAAAGTCAAGGAATCTGAACTAAAAAATCGCCCAGCTGCGAAAACATTTTTCTTACCGAAGAACGGCGACAATCAAAGGTTATTTTTGCTTTTAATTGCTTGCTTATAATTATATACCGCATTCGATTCTTGATACAATTTGAACCATTTCAACTTCAGACAACTGACGAGGCATTTTTATTTTCTTCTGTCAAAGTTTATCAAACGTTACCACTATGCAGTTTCAAAATTAATTACACCGACGCCAGTGTTTTGCATTTTTGATAATCTATGACGTGTGAAAATCTTCACTAGACAATCATTTTGACAAAACTTACCTCTCATTCTAATTCTTGTACGCTCTTTTTGTGAATAAAACCGTACCCTCACAGGAAATGCTAGTGTCTGCAAATGTACTAGATATAAGCATAACCTAGTTTATTTTAATTAAAGACCTTAATTTAAATTACGGAAAGCGGTGTTGATTTGTTTTGCTCCCATACCTGAGGTTTTGAGAATTAGGTTCATCGTTCAGCGTAAACGTACACTCATCCGTGAAACAGATATTGCGCAAAAAACTTCGGTCATTATTGGCTCTTTGCATTACATTAAAACAAAATTCAGCTCTTCGAAACTCATCTCCGTCTCGTAATCCCTGGATGTTTTTGAGACTTGTAGGGGTGATATTTATATCTCAGTTTACGCTACACTGTGGTGTGATACTTAACCACAACTTCACCAAGACATGTGGTGCTAAGGCCACTCTTCCCCGCGACACGAAGAAGGATTTCCCAATCCGCGTTATTTTCCTGCTCTTCGGCTCCGGCAATCAGTCTCGAGCAGTTGCAATTATGAATTACAGTGTCTTCTTTCTCGAAACGTTGAACAACACTACGCACTGTTGACTTGCTGGGTACAGGTCTATCAGGATAATTCACGGCAAACATATCGGCTATTGCCCGAAAACTGTTATCGGAATACTTTTTCTTCTGTTGTGTAGAGCATTTTTAACAAATAAAGACAAATAGTTACTATAAAATATAAAATCATTTGTCAGTTACTATAATTTGACATCTGCTGGCAGTTTAATTGATAAAATTATCACGATCGCATTTTTGTACCACAAATTTTAGGAAACATTTTTCAAAATACCTCTTAATTCGCTAAATGAAAATTATTCATATTTTACATGGGAGTCTACCATACAAGGACCTTAAAAAAAGTCTAATACAAGTTTCCTCTAAAAGTATTAAAATTTACATGGGATTTCCTACGGACGGTTTTCCGATGCAACACCCGGTATATAATTTTAAATAGTGATTTCATAGTTAAACGACTGTAGATCGTTTGATGTCTATCATGTCTATTCTGTTACTTCTCGTTTCATTTATTGATCTGGCTATTTTGCTTTTCGAACTTACCTTTAAAATGGCTGTAGGATATCTAATTTTGTACATTATGTTTATTTCAGCTTCTTTTCATAGTTGCGATGGAGATACTTAATTTTATCTTTATAATATCTGATATTACCTCGGTTAGGGAATTCATTTGGTTAGTATCAGAATAGCTGATTCATTTATTTTTACTGTACTTGGCTTTAAAGCTCATAGCAGTAAATTGTTTCACATAACTGGAAATTTGTAAATTTAATTTGTCGTCTTGATATCGGAATCGACTTGAGCTCAATTCGTTTACATATAGATATTTAACGGCTATATATGTATATATTTCCCTCACAGGTTATCTTATTGATTTAGTATAATTGAGTGACTGTTTATTGGTTTACTGATATTTTCGCTGCCATGGGATTAATTAGGTTAAGTTTGATTAATAATCACTGTATTTTTACCTGCATGTATTTACCGGCTATACCTATACATATGTACTTGACCGGTTACCATATTGATTTGGTATAAAGGTAGTTTAGTAAGATATTTCCTATTGGTAATGTTTTATCATTGACTGTGTGTAGTTAGACTTTAGGAAATCAACGTTTAGTTAGAATTATTTCAAAATAAGAGCTGGGCAATATTAATGTTATAAGAAGGCATAGATTAAAAAGTAGTATGTTATTTTGCTTTCATTTAATATTCTGATAATATAGGTGAAATGCATTACAAGGGATCCTTCTCATTAGTTTATGGGCGTTACCATAACTTAAAACTAATTTGAGTATTTCTGGCTAAAATGAAAGATCTTTTTTCCGATTTCAAATATACCATAAAAGTTGACATTTCGTTCAGCCCTTTTTATGTTATTTTATAGTTGCATTGAGTTTACATTATATTGATATGCGCAGCCGTGATTACTGCATAGAAATCAACAACTTTTTGAACAGCGCATATGCAGATGATGAAAATTCCATGCAACTATAAAATTTAATAACGCGAAAACGGCTGAACCAACTGTCAATTGTATGGTATATTTGAAATCAGAAAAAAAGTTCTTTAATTTTTTATGGAATGGCCTATTCCATAAAAAAATATCTAGTTTTTGTCGCCCCCCGTATATTTGCTAAATTACTGGAAATTACAATACAGATTTGGACAGGAAAGAATTTTTCCTCTATGTCAGTTTTTTTATCCTTTCCGTGTGATAAAAAATAAAAAGGGTTACGGGTGGTGCTAATTTATACTAAGATTTAGGTATTAAAGGTACCTTGAAAAGTTCTTGTATAAATTCATTCTGCTGAATAGTCAACCCCAAAAAAATACATTTGCGTTTCATTTGGGTACTACTTGTAGCTAGAATAACTCATATGTCGCTCAGCTCTGTCATAGGATCAACATTATAGTGTAATCACCTCTTGAATACCTAATCACAGATAAGTTTGGTAATATTTTCACTTGTACACAATTGGTACCTAGAAAAGTTCTTGCAAAAATGCAATCGACTGAATAGCCAACCAAAATAAAATTCGACAATTCTTTCACTTGTGCACTATTTATACCTAGAAATGTTCCTGCGAAATATCACCCTGTCGCTCTGATAGAAGCCCCAAGTTTAATGGTAATATCCTAGGTACTGAACATTCAAAAACGAGATCAATAAAAAAAATCACTGTTGCACTACTTGTAATTAAAAATAGTTCCGTGTAAACTAATTATGTCGTTGATTCCTAAGATAATGCCAACATTCTAGTGTAGTTATCTTCCGGATACACAATCACAATAAACTATCGAACCATTTTCACTTGTTCACGGCTTGTAGCTTAAAACTTCTTGAATACTCATCCACAAAGAAAATTACGGAAATTGCGCGAAGAGTACTTGTAGCTAGCAAAAGTTAAAAAAAATCATTCTGACCCTCATCCTAATTACATAAAATTTCCGGGAAATATTCTAGTTCCAGTGGTAAGGATAACAAATAATGTAAGTATTTTATAGGTATATGAAATATTTGTTAAAGTTATAGTGGTGAAAAAGTAAATATATGTGAATGTTCTCGACAATGTAGACCATCTGTAATAATGTCATAAATATTAGCGTTGATACATAAATTTAGAGTTGTGTATTTCTTGAGTCAAACTGCTACAGTATCAGCTTTGCAATAACAAGCAGATAATGAATCATTAGAATAAAATATGTTCCTCTCAAGCAAGCGACAGTAGTACGACACATGTCAAAATCACACGTAACATTAAAAACACAAACACTTGTGGCGACCTCCCCTCCTGTAAACAATGGAGCGTTGGCCCTCCAACAGGCCCGAGCGACATAAATAATAATCAGCAGCAGATACGCTGTCTATTTGCCATTCCCACGTTGTCCCTTTGTGTCCACCTAACCGCACGCTTATGATCGTTAAATATGTAATAAATCCGATTCATATGGTAATCCGGAGAATACGTGTCGAACTTGGATCCAGGGGTGGGGCTTTGTAAGTTGATATTATTTAATTGTTTCAATATGAATATTATTCTAAGTATTTTCCATGTCGTTATGATAACAGTCAGTATCATCATCTGGAGTATATAGGTCTTCATTGTTGTGCTATTTTGATTCAGTTCTAAAATTCACTTAATAAAATTAAAACATCATGTTGGAGATCTGCGCATGTTTATTAGAATATATATTCTAGGTTTTCATTTTAAATTCGTTCCGTTTATTTTTCTCATCATCTCGATGTAAGAAACGAAAAATTTAAGTTTCTTTAACAATCTCTATCACATTATATGTGTCAGTGACAAATTCACCCAGAATAGATATTTACGTTATAAGTCCGGTAAATCAACTTTTACAGTATGTGTGAAATGTTTCGGGAGGAGGAGACGCGCGACGCGACGAAGGAGCCGAGTCTGGAATTTTGAAACGAATACGGCAAAGGATTTGCCGGACGAATGATGTACAATATTTTATTTCATACTGTTCTGTTGGAAATTATGTTTTGAAATAATAATGAAGTTTTATTCTGCGTCGTATATTTGAAAAGTGTTTAGGTATATTTACTGGCGGAAACATTGTGTGTTTGACATAAAATTCAAATCTAAAGCCGGGAACACACTTTCGACACGGCACCACACGTTACGAGCTAGCGCGTGCCTTAGTAAAAGTGTGGTCCTCAATTTTACGTGTCTATTTATGAGTCTCGATCACACACTCGACACGGTACGGTATAGCCGATACGGTACGATGACGTCACGTAACACGCGTGTCTTAGCGTGTCATTGATTTGTGAAAATCCACACTTCTACCACACGCGTGCGGGGTATGCAAGCAATTTTATGCAAAATTGTGTGTGTCTGTTTAGTTAGTTTTCGTGGTTAAAGTAATAATAATTTAGTTGTACACACAGAAGAACCTCAAATAATATATAGTCCTTCAAGTGCTGAAAAAAGGCACGACACCAATATATTTGGATAGCAATTCTTTTGATGGAGCTAACTCCCAGTATAGTACCTAGTACAATTATTATAAGTGCCGTATATTATTATTCCCTACCATGGTTTGAAACGAGTTTTTTGTTTTTGTAATACTTATTTTATTTTTAAACAAGTTTTTGAAACTGTAGGTATAAGATTTGATGTTCAATAAGAAAAAAAAATAGATACCTTAAATATACTAATCTTTCTCTGGTACCAATACTTCTCCTAATAAATGTATCTCTCTTGAAAATTTGATCATTAATCAAGTCGTGCAAAAAATCAAAATCTCTTTTTGCATCCGAAAATACATATGGAACCTGTATGGATCAGATTGCAATTCTTGAACCAGACGATGAAATTCACCTAATGATTCTCTCTTTTTGTTAATATCATCTACCCATAATGCTCTATGACTTGATTTATTTCCTAATATTTGTAAATATACTGCCGCCTCTCCTAGTTCTTCTTCCCAATCAGAAGAGTCGGTACTGCTGGCACATTCAATTTTTTAAAACTAAACGTACAAATAATATTTCTCGAACTAAAATAAAATTGGCGGGAAAAACCTACTCAGGCGAGGTACAGGATATGAAGCGTGTCGTGTAAGCGTTATGTGTGTTCCTATACCCAAATTCGTATGACACGCCACGGTACGTGCCAGCTCGTAACGTGACGTACCGTGTCGAAAGTGTGTTCCCGGCTTAATAGAAAGATAGCGTTGATGTACATAGGAAACGTAATTGTTTTAATTTTATTTGTGTCTAAATGGCGTCTAAATAAAAACGAAAGTGAGTTGAAAAGTAGCGTTATTTCACAATTATTTTCGGTAAAATTGACGAAATGGAGTTGGAGGATGGTGTAAATTTGATGTCCGAAGAAATCATGCAGAAATCTAACGAAGCTAGAGGACACTTAATATCAAATAAGTTGGCAGGACGGTATCAGAAAAAATTTGCTTAATTTTCTTAATGGAAACATAAGAACAAGGTAGTTTCCGTAAATGAGGACGTTATAATGGCTTATGTTTATGACCTTGTAAGTAAAAATGCAGGAATTAAAATTCAAATCTATAAAATATATTAGTTTTTTGCAGTCAAAGAGATACAAAAGTTCGTCATTATGGTCTAAGTTTTCTATGATAAAGTCGAAGTTATTGGTCAATGACGACATGGACATTTCTCAATACTCGAAAGTAAGAGCGTTTCTGAAAAAACAATCAGTAGGATACGAACCAGTAAAATCTAAAGTTTTGAGCAGGGAAGAGGTACACCGATTTATGGTTGAAGCTCCAAACAAAGAATACCTGATGATGAAAGTAAAACCACAGCTTATTCAATAACCACTTACTCATCTTGCGGCGGCATTCTTTGATTTGGGAAAGTCAAGTGAAAATTTTAGAAGAGGGCCTTGACTTAATATTTCGTCTGGGCATCTGAATAATACTTTTGACAGTTCGTTTAATTTAAAATATGAAGTTTTATCGTCTAAAATCCGTTTGAAAACGATTATAAATGGCAAAATTGTAAAAAAAAATCGAAATTTCCGAAGACGTAGCTTCGAACGAATTTGTCGTGAATTTTGAAGCGAATATTCATTTTAAATTCAGTTCGCTTCATGTCATTACATTGCCTGAAAAATCACGAGACCGTGAAACCGAACCGCTCAGGGCACTGCTAGGTATGCGCAGTGCCCGACACTCCAACTTTCCGATTTCGATAGAGATGAGTAGCTGGTTATTGAATAAGCGGTGGTAAAACTGTACTACATAATACCCTTATTAGAGCTATACTGTAACAATATTTATTTTAGATAGTAGCAATGCTGGAGATAAGTGGTGGTTGTCGCCGGGAGGAGCTCCATTCAATAACTCTTCAAGATATCGAAGATATCTCTTTCTTATAGAAAAGGGATTTACCCATCCTCTTGGAAAGTCGCTCGAGTGCAACCTGTTCCAAAAAAAGGCAAGAAAACCACGCCCTCAAACTATCGCCCGATTGCCTTGCTTCCAATAATCTCCAAAGTCATGGAACGTGTAGTCAACCAGCAACTACTCAAGTACCTCGAGAGCAACAGAATAATCAGCGATAATCAATACGGCTTTCGCAAAAAGAGATCGACAGGAGATATATTGGCCTATGTCACTCATATATGGAGTAGGGCAATTGAAAACTACGGAGAGTATCGAGCGATTGCGTTGGATATTTCAAAGGCATTCGACAGAGTTTGGCATGACGGACTGCTCAACAAACTGCCGTCCTTGGGACTGCCCGCCTCTCTCTGCAGCTGGCTGGCCAGTTTCCTTAAAAACCGATCCCTACATGTTGCAGTCGATGGACACATCTCGGACACATTCACCATCAACGCGGGCGTGTCTCAGGGCGCAATACTTTCACCAACTCTGTTCCTCATCTATATTAATGACCTGCTGATCGAAACGAATAATCCTGTTTACAGTTTTGCAGATGACAGTACCCTTGTCTCCCACTTTAGATCAGAAAAACCCTTACCAGCGACTGAGACTCATCACCGCAGACAGGAGCAGATTACAGCAATTAATCAAGACCTGGAGAAAGTTCAAACTTGGGGCGACCGAAATTTGGTCCAGTTCAATGCAGCAAAAACCCAAGCAGAGGGCCAATACAGCGGGCCCTGACATCATTATGGCAGGATCGACCATTCCTTCATCCTCGTCAATCGGGCTGCTGGGTGTCTCGGTCAACAGCAATATGTCATGGCATGACCATGTTGCTAACATCGCAAAATCAGCCTCCCAGAAGCTTGGTGCGCTATTTCGCAACAAAAAAACTCTATACACCGCAGCAGTTGCTCTTGCTGTACAAAGCGCAAATAAGACCGTGCTTAGAATATTGCTCACATATCTGGGGTGCCGCACCAAAGCATACCCTAAAGCTGCTGGATTCCATTCAGAAGAGGGCTGTGCGTCTCGTCGGCGATCCGGAGTTGACCCGGAATCTGGATAGTCTGGAACATCGCAGACATGTGGCCGAGATGTCTCTGTTTTACAGATACTTTCACGGCAGATGTTCCCAGGATTTGGCCCACATAATCCCGCCCCTGGCAACTCCTGTCAGGCAGTCCCGACAGACGGCAGGAGCGCACCAGTTCGTCGTACAACTAGAAACACCTAGAACATCGCTTTACCAGAACTCCTTTGTCTGGCGCACTGCATCACTGTGGAACTCACTTCCAGGACATCTGTTTCCCACTAATTACAACCTACAAATATTCAAGAACCGTGTCAATCAACATCTTCGCACACACACCGCTCGTCGAGCGCCATAGGATCTACCTTTAGTGTGTGTGCCACTGCCATAAAAAAAAAATACGGGTAAGCAGCTGGTAGTGACAATACGATAAATAAAAACCAACCATCGAAGAGTGTTTACTGTTATTGATGAGAGTGAACAAAATTATTTGCAATTGTACAGAAATTATTTGGCACTACGACTGAAAAATGTAAATAATAATTTTCTTTCCTTGGGCTATCGAAATGGAATGAGTATATGTCAAAGGGTGGGTATTCATACCATCGGCGGTGTTCCCAAGAAAATTGCTGAATTCTTGGGACTTGCTGATGTAGAAAAGTGTACGGGACATTGCTTTAGAAGGACATCAGCAACGCTTCTTGCTGATGCTGGGGCCGACCTTACTGCACTTAAAAAGCATGGGGGGGCGGAAGAGTTCCACGGTGGCAGAGAAATATATCGAATACTCTATTGGGGGAAAGAACAGAATATCTAGAATGATTCAAAATGGGGAAAATTTTGTAGAAGTATTGAACCAAAATAATCAAAATTTATCAACTATTATAAGTAGCAGTGATGATAATTCCCATAAAACTCCAGAAATTAATAGTAACGATAATGCAAATAATTGTACCATTATCATTAGCTTTAATGTATCTAAGTTGTAACTATCTATTCTATGTAGTTATCAATTAATTATATAATATAAGAAATTGTTTTGAAAAACAAATGAGTTTAATTTTATTCTATGTCTGTAGTGAGAGGATTTTGTATGACAAAAATTTGGTAATTTAAACTAAATATTACAAATTTCAGTCCGGTAAAGGAATTTTACAGGCCTAGTCCGGTAATAGTATATTGTGTATCTAGGAGGAAAAGCAAAACATTCCTGGACGATTGTGGTAATTGCAGGAGTCCAGGAATGTGCTTTTCCTACGATTTGCACATATTATTTTGTATCCGATCGGAATTAATTATAATACGTATTTATAAAAATAGAGCCATATATTACTCTAAATAAAAACGGTGTTTTAAATTTAAACTCAGCATAATATCAAGTTTTGAATCGAGCGAGCTTGGAGTTTATTACGTAACTAGGGAAACCACAGCTAAATCTTTCTTTTGATAAACGTCAGATCTGAAAAACAAGTTGTTTAAATATGACAGAAATTTTATATTCCGGCCTAGGCCGGAAATGTTGTACGTACAGTGATTGCATGTTGCCAAGCAACGAATACAATATACTGGAATCATGACCTTTGGGGTGAGAAAACACATTGGAAAGATATAGTTTTTCATCCGATCGGATAAAATAGTATATTATTTTATATGGAGGAAAAGTGATACTTTTCATGGCGCGCTCGTGTTTAACAGCCGAACGGAGTGAGGCTGGTAATAGAGAGCAAGCCATGAAAAGTAACGTTTCCTCCAAATAAAATATGCTGTTTTTTCTTGAAATGTCGACAAATTATTGCAAAAACATCTCTTTTTAATAGTAATAATATCTAATTATTATTAAAGATAAGTGGGTTCGCAAGGCGGCTTAGACCGCTGTCGGTGAATAGGCACAGGTTGTTGCTATAGTAATGTAACATAAAGCTGTCAGTGGACACTGTCAACAATAATTATTTTTTTAAGATTGCGTCTCCGATTGCGTTTTAATTCCGTATTGATAAGCAGTTATTGAGTAAGTTCGATTAAATAATAACCAATTTGTTCCTAAATTAGTGATTTTTAGAAATGCAGTCACAATTTGAGTGATAAATACAATTTGTAGTTTAATAAATCTTGAGTTGTTGACGCTTATTTTGTTGTGTGTTTGTATTGTATCTATGTTGTTATGACAACACTTTTACCTCCGCCGCGCCGGCGGAAAAGTGAAAAGTAAAGCTCCGGCGGAGGAAAAACGAAACTTCACGGCCGCCTACACAGTCGAGTAATGACGGATTTACTGACGTTTGAAGAAAAAAGAATTTTAGAGGACTTATTACTGTAAAACCTTATTTTCTGGACTGAATTCAAATATGTAAAGGTGTGTTTTACAATGCAGTATGAAATAAAAATATTATACCTAATTTCTCAATACTAGGACGCATTGACATATTGATTGGACTATATGGTTTCAGAATCACAATCACCAGAAAAATTGCAGCTCTGTCCATGCCTCAACTTTTCCACACATGTTCCTTCGGTCAGTGTGAAGATATACCTTCTGCTTTAAAACTATTTCCGCAGACTGCGCTTTACTTTTTTAACAAAATTCTTCTTTGGATCATAATCAGTTGAGTTTTATCTGTTTTAGAGTTTATCAACATTTCGGATCCTTAGGACAGTACTGAAAAGATCAGAGTCCTGCAGACCATGATTTTGATTTGTCTTGATAAGCCAGGACTACTAATAAATTTATTGTTTAGTCAGTTCAAAATATCATTTGTTTGCATGCATTGCATTGTTTTGAGAAGCACATGGTGCATGGTAATTATCATGGTATGCTGGAGTTATGTGTGCTGCTTCACAGGCTGACACTTCTCATCAGTTTTGCCGTTTGATGACATCTGGTGGACTACAGTAAATATATTTTATAATAAGTCATCTGCCAAATATTATTTCCTTCATTAGGTAATGTCCATAGGTCCAATACACATAAATAGATTCAGAATAAGCTTCGAAGACTATCCATGTAGCTATGCTCTTCCACTAGTAAGCCGTTCTTTTAGGCTTTTCTCTCTGTCTTACGGAAAAGGGATTTACCCATCTTGTTGGAAAGTCGCTCGAGTGCAATCTGTTCCAAAAAAGGCAAGAAAACCACGCCTTCAAACTATGGCCCAATTGCCTTGCTTCCAATAATCTCCAAAGTCATGGAACATGTAGTCAGCCAATGGGCAACTACTCTAGTACCTCGAGAACAACAAAATAATCAGCGATAGTCAATACGGCTTTTGCAAAGAGAGATCGACTGGAGATATATTAGCCTATGTCACTCATATATGGAGTAGGGCAATTGAGAACTACGGAGAGTCTCTAGCGATTTCATTGGATATTTCGAAGGCAGTCGACAGAGTTTAGCATGAAGGCTGCCGTCCTTCGGACTGCCAGCCTCTCTTTGCAGCTGGCTTGCCAGTTTCCTTAAGAACCGATACAGTTTTGCAGATTACAGTACCTTTAGATCAGAAACACCTTTACCAGCGACTGAGACTTGTCACCGCAGACAGGAGCGGATTACAGTAATTAATCAAGACCTGTGGAAAATTCAAACTTGGTCCAGAAATTTCGTCCAGTTCAATGCAGCAAAGACCCAAGCAGCCACATTTACCAAGGGAGCCAATACGGCGGGCCCGGACACCATTATGGCTTTATCGACCTTTCCTTCATCCTCGTCAATCGGACTGCTGGGTGTCTCGGTCAACAGCAATATGTGCTGGTATGACCACGTTGCTAACATCGCAAAATCAGCCTCCCAGAGGCTTAGTGCGCTATTTCACAACAAAAAACGTATACACCGCAGTAGTTGCTCTTGCTCTACAAAGCGCAAATAAGACCGTGCTTAGAATATTGCTCACATATCTGGGGTGCCGCTCCAAAGCACACCCTAAAGCTTCTGGATTCCATTCAGAAGAGGGCTGTGCGTCTCGTCGGCGATCCGGAGTTGACCCGGAATCTGGATAGTCTGGAACAACGCAGCCATGTGGCCGAGATTTTCCTGTTTTACAGATACTTTCACGGCAGATGTTCCCCGGATTTGGCCAGCCGCGTCCAGCCCCTGGCAACGTCTGTCAGACAGTCATGACAGACGGCAAGAGCGCACCAGTTCATCGTACAACTGGAAACACTTAGAACATCGCTTTACAAGAACTCCCTTTCTAATGCACTGCATCACTGTGGAACTCACTCCCAGGACATCTGTTTCCCCCTAATTACAACCTACAACTATTCAAGAACCGTGTCAATCAACATCTTCACACACACACATCGCTCGTCGAGCGCCATTGGATCTCCCTTTGTGTGTGTGCCACTACCATAAAAAGGCCATTATTCTAAAATCCTGTCTGCTAAAATTAACAGCTCATGTAATCTGTTGTTGAATGACCCACTTATAAACTCCTTGAACTATGAGGGTTCTTTTTCGACCGTTCTATAACCATGTGCTAAGCATGTTAGTAAATAGGTAGTTCTGTTTGCTAGACAGTAAACCTATTGGTTGCCCTATCTAGGTTCTCCGAATCCATTGTCTTGCTGTGATAATACATGACATGTATTCGTCGTCTCTTATATTTTTTACCAAATATTATTTACTTGTATTTATTTAATAGTGCTTGAACTGTATTTTGCTTAAATGAGATATGGAAAAGGCCATAAGGGTAGCAGAAATCTCTATGTAGGCTTTCGCTCTGGACAGACTAAAAATTATGTTGGCATTCGTGTATGGTACCGACGTTCTGAGAAAAGCAGTGATAATGCTAGAATATCCTTTTATTAAAGTAGAGAAATAGGAGGAAAAGATGAAAATGAAGCAAAATGCTTCTATGTTTGTAAAGGAATATAAGGAGATAAATATGGATCAAAAATATAATGGGTGAATTCAACTTTGAATGAATACAATTTTTAAGAACCGCGGAGTCATGATCAACGAGGAAAGGCAAAATTAGGCTTCCAATTCAAAGTAGCAAAAACAATATCATTGAAACACTTCTTCAAAACCAAGAATATGATGTGGCCTCCAAACCAAAAATAACGAGCGCAAACTTAAATGTCCTGATGAACAGTTTTAACAAAAATTTAGTCCCAGAAGCATAAGATGATCGTTTAAGAACAAATCTCGAATAAGCAAAATTCTATAAAGATTCAGATATTGCAAAAGAAACAAAATCGAGACCATTAAGATGAGCCGGATCTTAGAATTACAGAGTCACTCCCCAGAAGAGAAGAGTGGAGACTTTTCGGACAGCTAGACATGACACTGCTGCAGACCTAGGCCCAAATTTGCATAATGATCTTGAAACGAGTGATAATGATCCAGAAATGACACACGACAGACAAAGATGGAGAGAAATTGCCAAGATCCACGAAGGACCCTAGTGGTGCAAAAGAAAAGGAGGGTTTTGCAATCTTGCCATCTAATAAGATTTAGAGGGTCAGAACTAAAGTCAGAACTAAATTGTAACACCAAAAAGTCATTTAAAGTAGGTTCTCCAAGAAAGTGGCGATGGCGTGCCGTGGCAGGGGCTGAAACAAATATATCGTTATAAAGATGGGTTTATTTAACTATGGGTTTACTTAACTACGAGTTTCTCTTCAAGTTGTTGATTATTTTGTCGTAATTTACAATGTGCTCCAAATAGTTTCATCCATATGGGAAACTATTTTTATTGCTCTTTTCCCAAAAAAATTTTGTCTTCATAACTATTGACAGGGAACGAATTTAATTGTTCACTAGTTTTTGGTATGATATACAGGAGTGAAAAATTTTAAAAAAATACTTTGGCAAAATGAAAAATATTTGAAATTAAAATTTTTGAAACAGCAAACTTAGTGAGCGTAATAAAAGCAAAATAACTGTATGGTATTATACCAGATAATGTAGCTGAGAAACTTGATGGACTAAAAAATTTAAATATTGTTTTTTGTCGATGCCTTAAATGCATTTTTCTTTAGATTGTAGGACGTATTGAAATAAATTTATATATTTTTTATTTATGTCCAAATTATTTCAAATTTTGAGGCCATACAATCAATTTCGCTTTCTTCATAAATTCTGTCAATATTTCTATCAGACCGGATTTTGAGGAAATGGCACAAAAAATAAAAATTTCTTGCTCTAGGTCGAGAAACTATTTTTTGTGTTTGCACAGTGTTAAACGACGAGTTTTTTCCGAATCGCATTAAACTAATTTTACAATAGAGAAGTGAGCCGGTATAACAAGGGGCAGAGTGGGCAGAAGCACATCTACCACCCTACCTCCCTGTACGCCACTGTTCCAAAGCTCTATTCATAATGACATGCTAGCCAAACATGTATTTACTGAGATATACGTTACATAGTGCCTCCCCGAAAATCTCAAATAAAAACCGCATTTATTGCTTCGCTGTATAAACAAAGCCACTGAGGGGTCACATAAATATCTACTTATGAGTGTCCCTCTCGCATTACTCGTGACAGATATGATGGATTTTCGCCTAAGAATGATTTATACGGATTTGCGAGTCTCGGGAATTGGCTTTTATCGCTGTTCGGTTACTTAGATGATTCATAGAGCCGGAAATTTTGAGGAAATTTGCGATCTCCGATGTTTTTCCAATTGAACTTCATCTCTCACTGTTTTTAACTTTCTAGCTAAATATTTGCGAACGATATCTAAACATATTGGAATATTATAAATAGCAAATAAATAGCATTCGAGCCATTTACTGACCTAGAAATATCTATTCTACAAAATTATTCACTGATTCTTGAATTTATATTTAATGGAGCACTCAGTGCTTTAGTTAATTACTATTAAGAAATAAAACCTTGCATGTTTTGTGCTATATTTTGAAAATTGATTGGTCCTCTGATATTTTTCATCTAACCTCTGCACTTACTTTTTTAAAGCCCTTTCTCCTCTCCATTCTTCTATAACCGGTGTACCGTTCAAATTCTCCAATTTACCATCTCTTGTTAGTTTTCTGTTAGATTTTAATTCAGCCTGTGATAGCTTGTAACGGTCAAGAAATGACCATATTATACTCGATTGTTAATTAAAGTTAAATTTCATCAATCGAATCTGAAGAAATTACTATAACGCCAAATAGGGTCAACTTGATGCTGAACAGAAACAAAAAGTCAGCACCTGCTACCATCTTGGTCAATGCAACTAATTGCACTTTTATCGCAAATTACCATATAAACAATTAATAGAATGTAACATTTTAAATAAAAATATTGTTGGACTCGGGTTATTTCCGCACGGCTGTTGAAAAGGAATTGTTCTAATGCTTTTACAAAATGCTTTTTCCGCACTTGTTAGGAAAATTACAATTTTACCATTTTCCTATCTGAATATATTTTTTTGCTCATCATTCTGTCAAAAATGGCGAATGGAAATGATCGTGATGATTTGTTTATTTATTGCCTAAGTTTCAAACGAAAGCCACACATAAGAATAGTATCGTCATATATTGATCACTGTCCAATTTTCGATGATATTACGGGATATCTCACTTACGAGTAAATATAGAGAATTACGGTTTTCCAAATACTGTGCTACTTTTTTTGCAAAAAAAAAAAACAATGTTATAAGCAAAATTTTCATAGCCTGCTTGGTTTCTGAGATATAGGGTGAAATTGAAAATAATGCACTTTGGAACCCCCCTCGTATCTCTGTTATATTTTAACATATCGCAAAGCCAGATACTAGGTCAGAGCCAGAAGGTTTGTCGTATGTCATCTATCGTAGCGACAAGTAGAGTTTGGGTGGCGTCTTATGGGTTATTTCCTCACGCCAGCTACTCCCTATCTGGAAGTGGTTCCGAGATAAATGCTCTGCTGTGATGATAGAAGGGCGTCTTGATTTCAGCCGCTGGATATGCAAGTCCGGTATGTCTGTATGTATGGGAAGCTGAGGATTATTAGCTATTTTGTTGTACTAATTCAGCAATGCATGAGATCTGCGCAGATTGGGTGGGGGTATCTGGCTTAATGTTGGTAGCCAATATGTAGGTGTTGGTCTAATGGTGACAGAGTTCATACGCATGGTACTGTTGAGCTGGGTATCTATTTTTCCTATGGAAGGGCTGTTCATCCATACAGGAGCGCAATATTCCGCAACAAAGTAAATCAGGATCAGGGAGGAGCATCGAAGCGTTGTCGCATCAACACCCCATGCAGACCCACAATGTTTTTGGATGATGTTATTCCTCGATCTAATCTTCCAGGCAGTCATCGTCAGATGATATTTAAATGATAATGTCCTATCCAGTGTAACTCCCAGGTATTTGGGGTGGGTATTGTGTCGTAGCAAGTTGTTATTGAAATATACTTATAAATTTCTATTTGCCATTTTGTTATTAAGATGGAAGCATGTGACTTCTGTTTTGCTCATGCTGCGGCGGAGCCTCCATTTATCAAAATATAGTCCCAGCACTGCTAGATCGTCTGTTCGAGTTGCCTCAGTAGTTTCAAACGATGTGTGTCTAGTTGCTATAGCTAGATCATCGGCGTACCCAAATTTGCACGATGATGTTTCCGGGATGTCAGCAATGTAAAGATTAAATAATGATGGTGCTAGTACCGATCCCCATCGCTCAGCTTCTTCTTCTTACTAATGCTGTCCCCCATAATAACCTGGAATGATCTATCGCCAAGCATGCTATCTATAAGAGACACCATAGTCCTACAAACGACAGTACGTTTACTAAGCAGACCATGCCTCCAGACGGTGTCATACGCGGCTGTAAGGTCCACAAACGCAACCGAGGTTTTAAGACATCGTTAAAAGCCGGTCTCGATGAACGAGGTGAGGGCTAACACCTGATCAGTACAGCCGCGCCCAGATCTAAAACCAGCCTGCTTTATGGGGATTACGCGCTCAATATTGTACCCAATACGATTGAGCTTCTGGTGAAGTTACGTGGAACCTTCTTTTCATCTAATCCGCCGATAAAAATTGCACTAGGAACTAAGTTCAGCCATTGCGACTGAGAGTGGGGTCTGGTGGCAGAGTAGTTTTTTTTTGTGAAATACCCGACATATTTTTGAGTCTCACGTTGTGTCTTGCTGCCTTTAGTGTTTTGTTGATTTGATGCTTGGTTTTACGGAGTGAATCAAGGCTTGATTTACTCCCTAAGTGGCATTTTCACTGTTTGTAGTAGGTAGCTTCCTTTTGATACTTTTGAGTTGCTATTTTGTGATTTTGTGAATCCTTCTAGTCCATTGTGTTGGATTGTGTACGTTTCTTTCCGGGAGTTGCCTGGAGAGTTGCCCTTGAGTTCCCTTAGGTCAGATCAGCAGATCAAACCGTGAAAGATTTTGATTTTTAATATGTTGCATGCTGTCTAATTTATACCAACCTTTGAGCCTTTATTTCTTATGTTTTTTCTTTTGCTAACATTCACCTTAAATAAAATATAGTTCTCTGATTATTCCCTAGCTTAAGACCGTTTGTTTGCTTTTATTTTTGGAACTGATACCTTAATATTCGATTACCATCAGTTAACTTAAACCAAGTGTAAACTTTGCTTTTGTATTATAATAATTATTGACCAAATTAATAACGCTTTAGTTCGTACTATTTTTAATTTTATGGGTGTTTTAACGTACTGTAACTAGATTATAGCTAAGTATTGTTGCGTCCTACTGGACTCGAATTTGGAAACGGAACATGATCATGTTTAGGGTTTAGTCACTGATTATTTAGCGTTTATTTTCATTAGCTTTACTAGTTTATAGCAGGTAATCATTAGTATTGATCGATTGCGTATCTTGCTAGTTGCCTTATCGGTGATTTATTTTGCGCACCACAATAAGTTTACATTTTAGTCTTAATAAGTTGGCTGTTAGTTTAGCTGGCATGACAGATTACTATTTCACATCCCCGCTAGCTAGACTTTTTTTAACTTTAACTGAATAGTTAGTTTTTTTATAAACTTACTGTTCAATAACAAGGGATTTTTTGCTCAGCCAAACTAACCCAAACTTAAAACTTAAATTTATTCAGTTTACAACAATTATTGTACTGCAATGTTAATATGCTCGCTACAAATCATGTTTGAATAATTAATTGACCCTATCTTATCTTATAATTATTACTGCCTAGTGGAGGTTAATTGTGGCTATATACCATGATAAAATGCCGTATTATTTCGGTTCTAAATGTATTTTTGCTAATAGTGGAAGGTGCATTTTTCTCATGCTATCAATCGGCCAGATCAATATGTGTGCTTCGAACTAATATGATATAGATCTGTAGAACTCTTTTTATTTATTGAATAAAACTCCAGGTAACTATAGAGTGTTGTATTAATTTTAGCAAAGAAGATATAAGATAGTAACGCGACATAATGTATATTCTTATAATCTACGTAAGCATATCAATGCGTCACTCAGTCTTCTATTCTCCCTATATATCCCGGGTTGGTGTAGGTTCGTATTATAAATATAATGTTACAATAACAATGCCAATTCAACAAGGTTGAATTAGCCTTGTCACCCGTGCCGAGTATCTCGTTCATTGAAGTCAAATAATAATATTACGTGTAATAGGTAATGTAAATAACCTACGTCTAGACCTCGACTAGTCGGGTTGCCTTCACGATCTAATTTATGAAATACCGAGTGTTTTCCTGATACACTACAGATCTATGATTTATAAATACTTGTTTTTGCCCATTGGAAGTTAATTGTGGCCATATACCATATCTGACATTTTTGCGTATCGTGGAAGGTGCATCTTTGTCACGCTATCAATCGGCCAGATGGGGATGTGTGCTCCGAACCGCTATATTATGGATCTATGGTTTATAAATATTTGTTTTTGAGACCAGTTGCAATTAATTAAATTAATGGTCCCGAATGTTTTCATTACCCTTCGGAATTGGGTGGTAGTAGAACGCAGATATTTTTAGTGACATGTATTATAAGGCTCGTAGGTATTGACTAGTTGAAATGTTGGAGTTTACGCGAAATCTTTTCATCTAATGCGCCGATAAAAATTGAACATGGACACTTTTCAAGGGCCATTGCGACTGACAGGGAGGTATTGGGGCAGAGAAATTTTTGGTGAAATACCCGAGCTATTTTTGAGTCTCACGCCGTTCCTTGCTGCCTTAAGTGTTTTATTGATTTAATGCCTGGATTCACTCCGTAAGTGGGATTTTCATGTTTTCGTCTAAGTTTTTTGATACTTTTGAGTTGCTTTTTTTATGATTTTGTGAGTCCTTCTAGTCCATTGTGTTCGATCGTATACGTTTCCTTCTGGGAGTTGCCTGGAGAGCTGCCCATGAGTTCGCATAGGTCAGATCAACAGATCAAACCGTAAAAGATTTTGTTTTTTAATTTTATGCTGTCTAATTTATACCAACCTTTGATCCTTTATTTTATATATGTTTTTTCTTTTGCTAACATTCACCTTAAATAACACATACTTTTTAAAACAGGCCCTAGTTTCAAGGGATGCAAACTATTTCGAGCAGTACAAGTAGTCAATAAAATTATTCACTACTTTTCTTTTAGATATAGTCCCTACAGTCGATTTAACTCTTAAGTATTATGGAGTACAGTGAACTAGCCACCTTATGGTAATAAATAGATGTTCTGTTTATCTATCTATCTGTTTCATTCGTTATCTTTAGTATTAGGGTTCCAAAAGGGAAGTAATTGGTAAGGGTAATTGATCTGAATTAACTGGGCTCAATAATTAAATCGTTTTGAACCTTTTCTTGTTTTAAATTAATTTATCTCTCTATGACTTTTTAACTCTAGTTTTTGAAAAAGGAATAGTATATAAAATAATAGTATAGTCAATCTGTGGTATAGTTACGATGCAGTAACGGCGATAAATACATCTAATGCACACGCGCTTGGGAGTTGCAGAAGAAGCCAAAGGCTTCATATATATTTTTCATTAAATCAATAATTATCACATCCTAAATGTGTTTAATTTTAGCCGACATGTTTCGTGGATGCACGTATCGATTAGCAGAATCCGCAATTGTACAAATCAAAATATTTAATTTACTATTACTATTAGGATACAGGACATTAAAAACGATTTACCAGGCATAATAAAAACTTACTTATAGCCTTACAGGAACTTTACCAAACTTCCGTTTCACGTCAAAATTACCCGATGCACGAAAAGGTACGTGTGATATCTTAATTAGGCAATTACGCAGAATAGTGGTATAGTAGCTTTGTACTAGTAGCAGGCAAAACTTAATTTAAACGGTGTAAGGTGTTGTTTGCAACCACCTGTCTTGGCAAATCCATTGGTCTATTTGAAAGGCTACAATTAGTTTGGCAGGTTATAATTAGCAAAAAAGGGTTTTGTGAAAATGCGAATTGCTTACTCTGAGGAAAATATAGTATAACAAATTATGAATTGAAACTTGTTTGTAAGTGTTTATGCTAAAATATACATATTACAAGCTGGCATAGTATATTACATTACGAGATAGAAACTATTGCATTAGAGCAACTGTAGGCTAACAAAGATGCATTATAACTTTTTCCCTTCCCTGTACGGTAAGCAACCCATTTTGACTCCATTTTGAAAGACGTAAGTGAGAATTATCAAAATGATATCGATTGCCCCTAACGACGGGTTGTAAGTCAACTTACCACCCTTGGGTGGTAATAATTTATGCCACCCTGTATTCATTAAGTTTAAACTACAAACATAGGAGATACCGTTAATTTTTTATTTCATCAACAAACGTCAAGCTAACAATGATTTATAAAAATGGCGTAATATTAAGAGAAATGAATATTAAAAGTACAATTATTACAATTATGCACATTATTTACAAAATTCGGATAAATGTTTTCCCTTTTTTTTCCAATTTGTATGGAATGTTCTGACTCCATAAATTCTCCATCTCTATCCAAGTTTTCTGTTACTCTTGAAGTACTGCAGGAGACTCTTGGCTGCGCTATATTGTTCAAAATTTAATTTCCAACTTCCTTTTTATTGTTGACGCTCTCGACTCATAACTCTCCGCAATAGTTGCAGATTTCCATCCCCCATGTCGCTTGAGAGCTAAGACATCAACTCCAGTATTTGCTAATAAAGTGGCCGACGTTCTTCTAAGAGAGTGTCCAGTATACTGCTTAAAATTCTCAAAGTTCAGGAATTTAGCAATTTTACTTGGAATTGAAAAAATCGTGTTTTTCCCAATAGGCCGATTTAAGCACTTTCTATTTTTGTATCGCATGAAGATGCGAGGATTAAAATTCGTCATGTGAGATCTTATATCAATGTATTTTTTATTTTTTTTTGAAATAACAAATCTTCTCATCGTCACTTTTAGTCACTGTAAATTTACGTGCCATTCCATTTTTGGAATCAGGAATAGTAACAATAATTATAACTTCATGCCCTAATTCAACATTGTCCATTTTCATTACACAGAGTTCATTAGAACGGCACGATCCAGCAATTCCCATTATCATAACAACCTTCATCATTAAATAAATATCATCGGGGGCTTCAAATAGGAACTTCTTCACATTTTTCATGCCAAACACATTGATTTTTTTAGGTTTATACCCGTCATTTCTTCTTTTTAAAAATGCTCGAAGTTTAGGATACTTGGAAATATCTATGTTTTCCTCTATGCAAAGGGTGGACTTCAACATGGAATATCCGCACCATAAACTTGATGGAGGCTTTAATACAGCAGATTTTTCGTGAAAGTACGCCAAAAGCATGGTTTCCGAAACTACAGTAGCAGTCTTTGTTTGGCACCATTTATTGAATTATTGATACGTTGCTTCATACCTGTTCCTCGATTTTTCTGGCAGCAGCGACAGACAAGGGATATTTACTAATTCTTCTATATCCATTTGGCTATTATACAAATCAATAATTTCAATTTTTCACAATTTTAGATAATAAACTGCTTGACGTTATTGATAAAATAAGAATGTTTAAGACGCTATAGAAACCGGCCAGAGCTGTCTTCATAATTTCATGCGAAAAGTATCGAATTAAATTAATAAAAATTCAAGAACAAATTCTGCAGGGAGGAGAAAAATGTCATATACTTCACGGGTTGTAAGTACATTTAATAGTCTCGAACTGTATTGTCAGCCCTCGCTATCGCTCGGGCACAAAATCGTCCTCGACTAGTAAATGTCACTTACATCGCTCATTGTATAAATAACTATTAATGCTCGACTTTGTCTATATTTTACACTTTTAAAATTACCATGGTTTTGAAATTTACAAACAATTTTGCCTACTGTTGATTAATTAATAGGACTGTCAGAAAATGTTTCATTAAACAAATGGAAAACATCTAGGAAAACCACGTCCTGAAATTCTGTAATCATGAATTTCTCTCACACGCTGGTGCACGTTTCTCTGGAGTTTTATCTCGTTTTTCCTCAGGTGATCTGGATAGTCAAGTTTGCTTCCCTTTAGAGTCTCTAACATTTCCGTGTTTTTGTTTTCATTCTGTGCGCGTAGGGGAGATCCTGAAAATCCTTCCATAAAAGCAACATTTCAAATTTTTGGTGGTGGCTTCTCTTAAGGTCCACCATTCGGTGACGGGTGCGTAGCTCAAAATGGTGAGGGAGGACATTAAACCCGCTTTCATAAAAACAACTATCTTTCTATTTATGACTCAGTAGAGGAATACAGTATATTAAAAGAGCGTGATGCGCATGTCTTTTTGTTGCGTACAGTTAAAAGTGGTGGGTCCTTTGTAGAACTGATTTTACATGTTAATTTTGAATTAGTTTTAAAAGAGTCTACAATATGTTGAATTTGATTAATTAAAACTTTTTTGCTATCGACTGGCGGATTGAATGGAACGAGCATCCGTACGAGAAATGGTACTTTGACATTGAATAAACGAAAGAACAGCACTTCGCACTTAACCAAGTTCTCGATTACTTGGGTTGTGCGGTTTTGCCACCCTTTACGTTACAATTTGTTGATCATTTACTGACTGTTTCCAAGACATGTTGAGGTAAGTAGTTCAAAAGCCGAATTTTACCTTTCCAATGTAGGTATGTTCTTTTTTGTTATAGGGCAGTTAGTTTACAATACAAACTAAAAAACATTTATTAAACCCGAGGCTTTATTGTTCCGAGCGCAACAATCGAAACCATAAACTGCTACTAATTACAAGCACCCTATCGACTGCGTGCTGAGTTATCGGTTTGTGACTTAAACACATACATAAAAAAGTAGCGATAAATAGTACAGATGGTAAAGAACAAACTATGTAAAAATTACATGGGTGGTTAAGGTGGAGCTGGCCTAATTCAGTGACCATCTGAAAAATAGACATCCAATAGCAGCAAATTCAAACGGCACAATATTATCGCGGTCTTTTAGCACGGAATTATACCAAATTGACTACTGTTATTACAAGTTTACCAGGCCAAAATAAGAAAATATAATTAATATATCTGCAATATTTTTTTTAAAACCAAAACATAGGTATTTGAACATTATTATTCATTATGATATGAGTAAAAACATTCCATACATAATCTACATTGAACACTGCTTCTTTTTTGTACATTAGTTTTAGAACATTGGCTGCATCTTCTTCAGGTCGCTTTTTCTGGAAGATGTCCAGGCCCTTGCAAGTTATTTATTCGCAGTGGAGGACTATGCCTTTTTCTGGAGGTAAAATCTGAAATAAGTTCATTGGCTAGTTGACTTCTAAATTGTAACTATGTCATTAACCTTTTCCTGGGATATTTCCTCTTCATAGTTGTTTTATATAATATAAATAAATGTTCTATAGCTGCATCTGTAAAATAGTAGTACAGTTTTAGCCACTAACGTTGGCTTATCCATGAGATTGAATAATATGCCATGTACTGGTCAAATAGTGTGTTTATTGTAGTCTTCAATAGACTTTGGACATGGGACATTTATCTGTTCTTAGGACCTCACCTATTTCAGTAGCATGGTGCATATTGCTAACGACTGCCACAGGTTCGGTACATCTATTCTTCCATTTGCATTACAAGTAGCAAAATCTGATTGGGATATTTCCATCTTTTTATCATCAATCATAATATTCTTAAGCAAAAATTTTCTATTTTGTCTTATAGTTCCAACAGCAAGAATATCGTGGTTCGATAATTTGTTAAACAACGGCACTGTTGAAAAGATCTCAAAAAAGAGACAGCAATCTCTGCCTAAAACTCTTCGATAATCCTAGGACGACTCTCTCGTCCAAAGTATGTTCTGCACCCGTTTCACTTTTGCCTTGGTACAACTCAAAGTTGCACAAAAGTCCAGTTTCAGAATATGCCAAAACCCGTACTTTAAAGTCCTTTCTGATGGGCTTCATTGGCATATACTGTTTTTAGGATGTTATTTCATTAAATGCACCCATGCTCTCCTAAACTGAAAGATATCTGCTGGAACTAAATGGCATTAGAGAAGACTCTCTGAGATGCTCAATCATTGGTCTTATCTTATAAAGGTTATCGTCTGTGGCGTACCACGTTGAGGCATCTAAGAGTTATCATTGAGATGAAGATATCACAATATTTCTAAAAATCTGTTTCTTGGGAAAATAGATAACACTTTTTCATTATATAAATTTCTATCGGTTAACCAGTAATGTTTAGAGCCGTTAGGTGGTTTATTCCCATGGCAATAAGAACGTCGATAAATGCATGAAACTCTCCTAATTCCAAATTCAGTTCTTTTTTGTTTCGTGTGGGGTATAAATTTGATTCGTTGTGAATATTTTGAGTAAGCGAGTTGTTATAAAAATATAGAAATAATCAATTGGCTTTTCCGAACTAACATTTACTTTCGATTCCGAAATCTCGCAAAATATATACCTAATTTATATTATATTTTTGCACCAGTTATATGTTATTTATGAAGGTTCCAAAAAAAATCACTATCTGAATCCGAAATAATTTCTAATGGTGGCAAGATGACTGCTTCAGTATCTGGATGAAAAGATGAAAGATGGATCGTTGATAGAGTCATCAGAATCAAATGTACTTTCAGCGGCAAATTCGGAGATTGGTCCAGTTTTTGTAGGTGTCGAAAAATCCATGCAAGTACCAAGTTTCTGCCGTAGGATTTCTTTATAGCTCATAGAATCAGATGACAAAGATCTTGTAAACGAAAAAGAAGACGCATCAAATTCATTATGGGCATCTGAATCCCCCTCGATGTCTGATTCTTCCGCTTTATCGTCAGATATTTCATGAAGAAGAGCTAACAATTTCTCGTATGATAAATTCCTATTTGCTTCATGGCGTTTGATAAAATTTGAACGATTCTATCGTTTTCCATGGTTTATCTGTATAAAACAAAACACATCAGTATTAGTAAAGTAAAGCATCCCAAAAATACATTAGTATAATATTATTATTTATTTTTTCAAAATACCAATTGTTGAGTGATAACTTTTCATACATACTAAAGAGTACATTTGTTTAAGATAATATCTAGTTGGATGGTTAAATTATTTTTGCCGATAATAAATTCCATTGAAGTGTATGACGCAGCAAAGCAGAAGCATATTTTCAAAAAAGGTATGGCAAAACTAGAGTAATCGTTTTTTCGGAAAGAATACTTTAACTTCTGTTCTCCTAAAAATCATATGTTACCTACCAATAAATAGACCAACTTACTTATTTTTCGTTCGAAAATCTTTTTAAACATTTAACTCAAGACAAGAAAATAAAACTGCTAATAGCCAAAAGGTAAACTTAAAAAAAAAACAGAAATTCCGCACTGCCTTCAATGCTGGAAGCTCTGGAAACAACACCAAAAGAAGCTGGGAAAGGCAAAAACGCTCGAAAGTGCCCAAATAACACAACACCTCTGCAGGCAAGCCAGCTGAGGAAGAAACTAAGGCAAAAAGAGGCTCCTTTCAGGTTGTCTCAGTTAATTCAAATTCTGCATAAGTCTCGACTGAATGCACAGACCTGTACGGCTTGTGGTAAAACCCCATCGACAAAGGGTCACAAATGGATTTTCTCCATGAACAAGTATTCACTGGAAAAACTCAAAAAGCCGAACGTGCCTCTTTACTATAACCTAGGAGAATAAATTTTCGACTTAAAGGCAGAGGTGCCGATGAAAAACATGATGAGCCGAATCAATTTCAGAGACCGTTGAGGAGCAGCACTTCTCAAAGTGGGAGATGAAAATAATATGGAGTAAGAATAAGCCTCAACGATAATAGGAGAGAATAGAACTAAATTCAAGTCAACTCAAAACTAATCTGGGACTGCATATCTTAAAATAGCTGGGCCGTCGAAACAGACTGACCTTAGCCTACCAATACATATATGGTACGAAGGCAGCGCAGAGGCTAAATAGCTTCAGGAGGAGCTAGAATAGCTCTAAATGGACCGAAAAACCCTTCTGCCGTATAGCAAAACCGATACAAACAGCTAGCATCAAATTATGGTTGCCAACGAAATCTCAAGAATAGTGAAATAGCTTGCTAGGAATGAGACAGGATAAAGGGCAAATTGAATAAATGAATAATCTTGAGGGGGGGGGGGGGGGGGGGGTATTAGTACACTGCAACCTGCCTATTATGTCACCCTTTACTTGGTACTTCCGTTGATGTGATTCTCAATGAGTGAACCTCATCCAGCTTCAGTGCTTTGATAACAGCAAGTAGTCTGAATGGTTCTATGGATCGAAGTTAGTCCTGTTCGACGATGCAGCACTCAAAGCAAGTCACTTCTCACGACCGCCTCGAACTCCCGGAATATCTTGTTCCGGCGTTTCCTCCTTATCCTCACAGAACCTGCAACTGTCTTCGTTTACAATTTTTATTCTCTTCAATTGCTTTCTGAATCGGCAGTGGCCCGTAAAACAGCCGGTGAAGATGCGGAGATTGTTTTTTACTCAGTGTTATAAGGTTTTTTGAACTTCCTGAAGGAGAGGGGCCTGGAAACATCTTTGATTGCCTTAACACTGGAAGACGTTCCCATAGACTGATCCATTTGGTTCGCTCTTCTTTCCTGAACTCTTCCTCGTAAGTGTGCATCTCTATACCGCAGAAGGGTTTCGGTCCAAAAAGCAGAGTTTGTGCTCCTACTTTTACCAATTGGTCTGATTTTTCGTTGCCTTTTTTCCCAACGTGTCATGGTATCTATTGAAAGAGTAGTTTGTCATTATTGCCTAGTTCGTTTAACCTATCTAGGCATTCGCATATCATTCTGGAGCTAATTGTTGGTGAGCTCAGCACTTTGATGGCTGCTTGACTGATGCACTTTCCTCTTATAGTTTCTCTCAAGGTTGAACTGCGCACATCTTTCTATTGCGTTAATTTCCGGGTGAATTCCCATTGCTTCGTAGAATTTGTGTCCTGGCCCAAATGCTCTGTTTTTGACCCATCTCTATACCATTTTATGGCACTTTGCTGCAATGTGAGAATGCCAGTGGTGTTCTTTTTCCATTCTATCTGAAATTGAGCCCAAAAATTTATATATGCTTTGTCACGGATGTCAATTCGAAGGGTTTATTAAAAAACCATTGCCAAAATTTACAGCACATAGATACCGTCTATTAAGTCAGAGAAGAAGTGCAACAAGAATAATAGTCGAACTTCTAACAGGGCACTGTAGGCTCAACAAACATATGAGTACGATTGGACAGGCAAAAGAATCGCTATGCTAGTTCCATCAGGAAGCGGAGGAAACTGCAGGACATAAACTTTGCCACTGAGAGGGCTTGTCAAGACTAAGGTTCCTTACGCTGGAAAAAGAAAAGCCAAGAGCTCACTTTGCCACTGCAAGGGCTTGTTCAAGACTAAGGTTCCTTACGCTGGAGGAAGAAAAGCTAAGAGCTCACAAATAAACGGAGGATCTGAAAGCTAACCTATGAGGTCTCATGGAGAAGACGGGGTGAGATAAAATGAACTCAATGTGGCTTTTAAAGAAGTCGTGGTGTGGAGGCGAATAGCTCATACGCAGCATTTTGACATTTTTTAACAAGAAAGGAGCTAAAGGAGTGAAATGCAGTAATTGACGAAAATTGGATTATATCATAAGGAAAATGAAAATTAAAAAACCAATAAAAACTTAATATTTGAGGTGGCGTACTAAAAGATAAATTCCATGAACCACAGCAGCTTTCAATTTTGAATGAGGTCGGGTGCATTCGTAGAGTATTTTTAAACCCCGCGTATAATGGTAGTTGGAACCAAAAATAAGAGTTCCTTATCAGGCAGTTATAGCAAAAGCTTTATCGTTTTGAAGGCTAAAAAGAAAATTTTATATCATTTCATGTCCTATGTGCATACTTGTCATGAAGAACTAGTTCGCTGAACATGAAAAAGTAATACTCTTTCCAATATATTAATATAAGCCACTGCATCATAATTAATTTATGAAATTTCAGGATATTATGTCCACTGCTTTTAGTCGGAAATCAACTGAATAGAAAACAAAATGAATCAACTGCAACAAACCACCCCCGAAATAGAATTCCTAAATTAACTGAATAACTCGGTTTGGGGACATACGGCAGTTACTCGGCTGATTGATTTTTATGTGGGGCCTGAGTGCATTAAATGGCTATTCCTCTCCTATTTAGTTCTCGTTTTATCGAATTGAATCTGTATCCGACGCGAGTGTTCTGCATTATGGGTCCACTTAAATAAATTGCTTACATTAGGTTTAATGGACGGATTTTTCGCGCGAATGGCAAATGCAAAATCATATACTGGAACTGGCTGGATGCCAGACGTGTATGACAGTTTGAAGGTAAGCGAGTTTGAATCTGAGATGTAGTTGATAAATTAACTAGAATTTTGGTATTATTATAACTCATATTATTGGGATCGATTTTTATTTTCTCTCGGTGGTTTCTCGGTTTCCGCCTAGGCACCCTGATGTGTGTCAAGTCAGCCTAGTGCGCTTATTTTTTTAGAATGGCTCATGGATTATAGTATCGCTATCTAGCTTACAGTTATCAGATTGCACAATTGTGATGCCAGATCATACGAGGCAATGGTGGATCCTTCTGTAGAAATGGAAGTTCACAAACCGTTGTAATAAGTTTGTGGTTGGAAGCACCTAATGGCGGAGCAACTGTAATTGTGTACTGGTCAGCATTTTTGGTTAAAAAAGATCCACGAGGGCGGCAAATTCACCCCTCTCTGAGATCCGAGTTGGTTCGTTTGCAAGTTGAGTAAGCATGCAGCTGATGGAAAATGCTTCATCTTTTCTACCTTCGTTGTCGGTCTTGTTGTGATGTTTGAGCCAGTTGGTGATATGGACATTGAAATTGGTCGACCTGTAGTGAATCATTCCTACATTTTAATGGATTTATTTGACAATTATTTGCTACCTGTACTTAAATGAGATTCATTAAGTTGCATTTTTTTCCCTTGGGACATAAAAGGTACTATTACAGCAATATCCTGTCAAGCTCAGTTGTCATGACCATGAGGAGATTAAAATATATCAATTTTGACAGTTTTATACTTAATAAATTTTAACAATTATATTACTTATTTTCTATTACTACGACGGCGTAAAAAATGTTTTATGCAACTCACATTTAATCAATATTAAGACACCTGCATTAACTACGACGCCAGTGTCTTCAAGTAACTATTATTAAATGCTCATTGCGTAATATGCTTTCTTATTTAGAATGTTGACCACCGCTTGTCGAATTAATATCAAATTTCTTAAGCGGTGGGATTACAAATAAAATGCTTTGCAATCATGACTCTTGGCAATTTTGGAATTCAAATAGCGAGGTTTTTAGATATGCCCCAGAAGTAAATATATGCCGCAATTTGGGTTGCCATCAGGCGTCCGGCTTTAGCCGAACATGTTTGGCTTTTTGCCGTTTCGTCCGGCTAAAAAGTAACATGTCCGGCCATCCGTCTTTTCTTTGGCTTTTTGTCTAACGCTCTAAAACTCAGTTAAAATAAAAATTTGTTAAGACAAACAAAGCTTTGAAGCGTTAAATATTAAATAAGTTGCCAAGAAAACCTTACTTGATAAAATAGTCTTAAATGATAAATACACATAATTTCTGTTGACTAATTATTAAAATGACTTTTTTATATAAATAAAAATTATTTTATATGATTAGAATGAATTACTAGTTTTTATATATAATTTTTGAATGAATTAGTTCTTACGCTTTTTTTCAATTTAGTCGCTTTTCTATAAATATATTTTATTGTTTTGCGATTACTTTTTCTATTCTACAAACAAAAATGAAATAATTGTGTTAAATAAAAATATATATGAACCAATTAAATATATGTTTGACATAAGCCAATCATTTATAAAATTGAATCAACTACGCAAAATAATTACTAGAAAATGCAAAAATATTTATCTCAATTATATATAAGCTTCACTCTGCAATCGGTAGCAACAACTGAAACTTGTGATGTCTTGTCCTAAATAAAAAGATACTTCAGAAAACCACCGCTCGTTGTCAAATGAATCATGGAAATGTTTCAGTAAATAACTTGAGTATTTCTAATATTTTTGTGACATAATTTGTTTAAATATTCCACGGTTTGATCCAAATGTAGGTATGTTTTAATAAACATTCCATATATTCAACTACGTCCTGGCCTAAGTTTGAGTCAATATACCATCGTTTGTTTCAAATATATTGCTAATTTGTGCTAAAAATACATGAATAAACCGGTTCATGTATTTAACTCAATCACATAAATGTTTCCGAAAATCACTTCATAATTTACGTTTTATTTAGGGTATATTTGGTATGCTACACTTTTATGACATATTAAAATTCGATTGACACCACCTAAAACATTTTCCAATATATTTATGAAATCGAGTGTATACATATTATTTGACTGAAACATGATTAAATGAATAAATAAAAGTAAAAAATATAATATATTTATTTTTCTTTAAAAATATCGAGAAAAAGATAAATTATACAGGTGTTAAAAATTATACATAATACAAAAATATTTCCATTCGTAAGTTCAGTTAATTTCGTGGATCTGATGTGACAGTTTCGTTGATTTTTATTATTTTAGGTGAGAGAGGCGATTCTAGCGATTCTAAAGATCCATTTCCCTAAAACAAAATTCTACTCTTAGAACGGAAGGTTTTTTTTTATAAATATATAGGTAGGCAGCCAACATTACCAAGTTCTGATTTTCAGCACCAAAATAAGAGAATTTTATCTCATAAAAAATATGCATTTTTACTTACTTGCAACTTCTTAATCCCCCTTTTCAGACACACCTTGTCCCAATGTTGCCATTAACCAACACCTCCACCTGCGCAGCTGTTCGAAGCTCTATGATTTCCAAATCGTCAATTTTCTGTTATAAAAACAATGATCTCTGAAAAAAGAAACTTTAACAAACAATAAAAAATGTAGTAGACTTTGACATATAAACATGTATCGAAATCCTAACGGTTTTCGGTGTCGAAAGTTAAAAAAAAACTATTTTTTACCAATTACTTCAAAGTATTTTCGTTGCTTTTAATGAAAGTTAGTATGTTTGATTTTGCACATAAAGGGGTAGCGACTAGTAAAAGTTAATGGAAACGAGTATATTATTTCATTGAAAAATACCACAGTTGTTCCTAATACATATGTATTTCAAACAAAAATATAGAAGATTGACTGAACCAAACCCTTTATTTCAATTAATCCTTTAAAAAGTCAATCGAAACAGGTATGGGTTTCATTCAAAAATACCAGAGTTCTACCTACTACATATGTATTTGAGACAAAAACATAGAATATTGACTGAACCCACCCCTTTCTCATATTGTTTAATACATATGGAAAATATATCCGGGCGTACGTATATAATTACCTTGTATACGACTTCCTTGTAATCGAAACATTTCGAAACAAGCAAAAAATAGCAGAAAAGAAATTGCTTCTATACTTTACCCACATGCACGAAGTTTACATGAAACAAGCTTTTTGTATAATGATCTTGATGCGGGGCGGGGCCAGCCGAGGGGCCAGCCATCCATTTTCTTGGTAAATTAGGCTTAAAAAAGAGGTGTGTATGCATTTATCGTACAGTAAGGGATTTGTCCATTATTCAGGCTGATAAGTCACAGGTTACACATTAAATTTTACTCCATGCCCACTTGCTTCCTTATTATTTAAACGGGACACACCAACGAATAATATGGATGGATCTGCATTAGTGATGGGCTTATTCGAATGAAAATTAACCTGTTATCCGGTTATTAAAATAACCTCTATTATTCGGTTTTCATTCCACAAGTATTCGAATGAAAAATAACCTGAACCCGATACGTACAAATTCAAATACGAACACAAACTACGAAGTCGCGTCGATTGATCAACGAGCAAGGAGCGGTTTTAATTTAGTTATGAGTTATGAAGCAAGTTTCGATGTTTTAGCTCGAATAAAAGATGAGTTTTAAAAATTCAAATGTGCCGGTAGGATGTGGAATTGTGGAAGCCGAACTTGGGGGGTTGAAAACAGGCGAATATCAAGTTAAGATTACACAATTTACTTTTATTGCGTACCTAACATACCCACCGATCTCCATATATGTAGATCGGTGAACATACCTAACATAGAAAAATATCCAATTTTCGGCGCCGGAACGCCTAAAAGTGCAAATACAGCAATTTGTTGACATCTTCAAAGAATCAAAATAAAAGGCGGTAGCTTTTGATCCGGCCGGCCGATATTTTTTGTTGCGATTTGCAAGCAACCCCACATATTTCTTATTTGTTTCATACTTTTCTTCGTAGTGAATACGGCCTGCTTTCCAATACATAACACCAATTATTATCACCTAATATTTGATTAGATTCTAGGTTATATATTGGAGTTTAGAATTTAGGAGCAATAGAGCAATACATAAGTCGTAATGTAACTATAACAATATAATATGTACTGTTAATTATTAATATTATTATAGTACTATACATACATCGCCAGAGAGAAATACTTTTTTGCAAAGTAGATTTTTAATAATTATGTCCATTACATGTAATTCACAGATTCAAGAATCATATTTTGGAGTTTAAGTATTTTTTGATTTAAAAACGTAAAATGCTCTTTATTTTATTTTGTTCAATAATATGGCGTAATCAAATATTTACTCGTATTCTATTGTTATTTATAAAGCCATACTTAATAAGACAATTACAGATTACAACAGTTACGAATACGTTGCCGATGAACCTCCTTCCTAACCGGCTGCGATCGCTAATCTGAATTTATATTCAAATAATCATTCGGTTATTAATATTATTTAAATACAAATAATTCGGTTATCAAAATAATTCGGTTATGCCCATCACTAATCTGCATGCACGCC
Organism: Pissodes strobi; assembly: GCA_016904865.1. Lineage (NCBI taxonomy): Eukaryota > Metazoa > Arthropoda > Insecta > Coleoptera > Curculionidae > Pissodes > Pissodes strobi. The sequence continues at coordinate 950,962 of MU181934.1, read as the reverse complement.
CAAACATCATGATAATTAAACATGTGCTATTACATCGTCGCCGCAAGGCGGCGCATGCGTTGCGTGCATATTAAAATCGTACGCCGAGTACCGGGAATCTTGTAACAAACATTTATTATATTCGATTATCCTTCAAAATGATTGAGGCAAATATTTTAAATAGTTCTCTAAACTCTAAAGGTGCATACAAATTTCTAGACTTCAGCTAATCATTGACGCATTTAAGTCAAATTATCATAAATTGCATAATATAAATTATATGATTTAAGAAACTCGATCTTTTCATTCAAACAATATTGTTCAAACATCTGATAGATTGATATCAAATATGCGAAATTCGTTAATTCAAGTCATTCGTGATAAATTTAATTAAACAGGTACTTAGGTCAATTAAACATAAGTCAACTACACGATATATTTTTGTCTTCGCACGATGCTTTTTTTCTGTGTATGTAGCAAATGTTTATTTTTAAATTAATTAAGTTTAATAAAAATATTACAAGACTGACTTTTTGGTTTTAGTTACTTTTTTATGGCGAACGAATGCTGTTCGGCTTTTTGTACCAAATGTCCGACCACATTTATAAGTAAAGTCCGGCTTTTTGAATTTTAGGCCTGGCAACCCTAGCCGCAATTCATAATCGATTGCTACTCGGACTTACACATGGGTGAACACCCCTTTCGAACATATTAAATACTCTCTCAGGCACTATCCTTTGTTCTTCACAGTTCCACAAATAATTCGTAACTAATGCCTTCAGTTTACATGCTTCAAACCAGGGCAGCCCTAAGTATCATAATCCCAGATCGGTTCATTCAAAAACTCGACCTGCCCTCGCCAATTTCACGCAGCTTGAAAAAGGCGACGAAACCCGTAGTTAATCTAAAACAGAAATATTATTTTTCGCGCTCCTACTTCAGATGCAAAATTATCTATGCGAGAAAGAGAGAAAGAACACGGTCCGACACTTTGAAGTTCTATGCCCGTGTTAAAATCGGCATCAAACGAACCGACATTGTTTACGAACGCTCGTGTGTGTATAAATACACCTGGAAGCGACCTATATCACTTATTGACAGCTTGTTGTTTTAGGCAGAGATGGGCCAGAGATCTTTCAGGTGAGCTGAGAGGATGTGGGTTTTTATATCAGATTCAGATGTAGTGTTAGTTAAAACGGATATCAATGGCGACAAACCGACCGAGTACTCAGAAGGTGAATAAGATTACTCAGTAGAAGATTTTTCACTTGTTTTAAACGCTAAGTTGGGAGGTGAAAAATTGCTGCGTTTTAGGGTCAAATACAGACATAAAAAAATCCGTTTTTTATCATTCATTTATCCATAATAAACACTTGTTACCATAATGTTTAATATATGGACCTTTATGTAACAAGTACCTAAAATAAATTCAACCGTTTCAATTCGTTGTTTATCAAACACTTAATAACCACAGCTTCTGTACGAAATATGCCAACTCTGTATCAATAATTGCGCTTACTTGTGCACCAATCTCAAAACTTTGACTTATATAAAACAAATTCTCCTAATATTATGGATAAATGAAAAAATAGATGATTTCTTTATATAGGAAATACCTGCCTTTTTCAAAATTCTATTTCTATCACAAAATCATTAATGTCAAAAAGCATGCATTATGGTGTCAGGCTGAATGAGTAAAATTTAAACTTTAGGTATTTTTCATTTCGTTTTAATATTTGATATCCAATTTGCACTATTTCACGTTAGGTATCTTAGACTCTGTTTTATGCTGCTAATAAAGTCGACATCGCTGTAATATCCTCTATCGATTTCCAGTCGCGGCAGCATTGTAACTATTAGTTATACAGCACCCCGCTTGACGCCCGGGATCTTCCCGAACACGGTGTCGACAACCATCATCAATCATCTTCAGGGCGATGCTGGGCCCACCCCCTCAGTCCCTCTGCCCACCCGTCACTCCCCCACCGACACCTTCCTTTATCTGCAGTCTGAGCGTTGAAAAATAAGTTTGGTTAAAACGTATCGTCTTTTCTCTATTGGTATAAACGGAATAAGAGGCAACGCCAGAAACAGATAGTTTAAAAAAGCTTATCTTTCTCATAGTGCCCCATAATCTTCGAAGAATTTGGAATTGTTTTAGTGTTTAAAAAATGTCACTGTAGAAAAAATTTAAGTAAATGGTGGCATTCAGCAAAGCCGTCTTTAATCCAAAAACAACAATAAAGTATAAAATGATCATTTAGTTTTTAAATGCAAGGAAAATAAGAAAATTATACAGTGTGTCTCTAATAATTGTTGATGGATGTATTAGCAACTATATTACCTAAAAGAGCAGTTAAATGGAGAGAGTTTTAAGTAATTTTACAACTTCCGGAAAAGCGTAAACCGAACGGCGTTTAGCTTTTTAAGATATTTTGAAAAATAACAATACCCTATATTTTTCAAATCCGCCGAAATGTTTTTGCTTGAAATTTTTCTAAAATCGGATAAAATATTATTCGAACAACTTTTTGTGAACTACTAATTGAGTTTACGTTTAACGTTTCTGTTGCGTGGAACCATCATCAGCTCTCCTTTTCCTTATGGGCCCGTCACCTGTTTCTAAAGGTTATTTTATTACCACTGATACTTGCGTGCAGTTCAATTTGAAAAATTAACAAATTAGTCTGAGGAGAATCAAAATGGTATACATCTTTTTATAGCAAAGGTATCGAGGTTTGGAAATCTCAGATGTGAAAAAAGTTACGCGTTGGCTGGCACCTCTGTTTAAAATACATTTCTCAAACGGAAAAGCTAACAACCACCACCGCATCGATACGATTTTTTGGTAAGTGCACCTATTATATTCCCCCTTTTTAATGTCTCATTTTATTCGGTTTTTCTGTAATAAAATATTATATTAATTGCTTAACAACCGGTCCATATGCGTGGTTTACTCATCGGTAATAATATTTATAGATGTTGGTCGTAGAGTTGTTGACAGTTGGGCGAAGGTGCCACAAATTTTTTTATTATGAATTATATATAGCTTTTTGAGGATTGAAATAAGGGTAGTAAAATTTAGAAAAATACCCTATATAAGAATATCGAAAAATCTGAAAATGAATTTTGTAAATTCAACTTGGCATTGACGTCAGCATACCAAAATAAATATCAAGATCCTAATTAAGCTATTTATTTAATTAATAAACACTCTCACCTACCTAGCCGCACAATGGAAAATTAATTAGGTCCTAGTTCTAATTGAGATTATGATATCGCATCTAAAATAAAGGGAAGATTCTCCAAAATAAGTATCAAGTCCTAATCTAAGTCCTAAATCATTAATACTGTCTAATTTATATTTTTGAAATATTTCTAACTTAAATCTGAAATCTTAAAGTTCTGGCTAAACGCAGTTAATCATAGAACACCTTAAAGTAGAATTATTTTGATAAATTAAAAACTATTATAAAAAATCTCATGACAGCGATAACTTCAGAGGTCAAATAAACAGTTAACAAAATCACTTAACCTGTAAAAAAATGATCAAAGAAGATCTACAGGGAAAATCGATCTGAGCTCAATTCGGTGATCTGCATGAAGACGAAAATCTAAATTAGTAGTTCGGTAGGACGGTTTAGTGTCATAAAGCTTACAGCAATATACAGTAAAAGCGTAGCGTTTAAGTAGGAATACGTAATACACAAAAAGTAATGATGACAAACGGTAATAGACATAGAAAATATGATAATCAATTAAAGATCATTTAAAGGTAAGCTCGATAAAATTGGTATGAGTAATTATATGACCTACGGTAAGATTGTAGCACTTAATATACGTCTACCTAATACACAAAAATAATTATCAGATAATTAGTATGGTGTTAGGGAGACATTTACTAATTAAGTTAATATTATATAGGGTAGTAAAGAACGTCGATATTAGTCAATCAAACAATGATAAAAAACGGTAATAGATACGATATACAATAATAAACTGCTTAAAGTAATTTAACGGTAAGTTCGATAAAATTATGGTAAGTATAATAAGTAATTATAGGGCCTGCTTGTTTCTGATAGTAATACAGAATTGGAATGAACTGGCAGTGGTTGGTGGCTAGTCCTTGACTCCTACGACTACTTGGCTGGTCCCAATTAGGGCTTTCGCGCTACTTGTGAAGCTACACTTCACACCATGCGGTCAGCATCACCTCGACAATAGGTCTCAAACGGGGGGGGGGACTAAAACTGGAGAAACTATCTAGGTTATTCTCCACGAATTGGACGGAAGATGGAGATTCAGCCCCGAGGAATGAATTTCTACGAGGAAGGAAGGGACCCCGACGAAGGAAGTGCAGTCCTGAGGAAGAAAGGTCAGTCCCGAGAAAGAAAGGTCTGTCTCGAGGAAGGAAGTTCAATCCAGAGGAAAGAAGTTCTATCCCGAGGAAAGAAGTTCTGTTTCGAAGAACGGCCCTTTTTTAAAAAAGGATAGCAGTGTATTTGACAATTTATCTCATGTAAATTTAATACTTCACGCGCACAGTGCGCGGAAGGGAAAGGCCTCGTCAATTGGCAAAAATACCTTAGACGTCCGTCAGGAGAACGTTCGAAAATGCGGGGCGACCATGAACCCTTCGGAACTGTATTCGTCGATACCGGTGCATTCCAACATTTGAAAGTATGAAATAATCAATGTATAAGATATACAGTCTAAGTTCAGAATAGATATGATAAGTTCCAATGCAAGGTAACGAGAATATTGACCACATATATCCATCAGTGAAAGGGAACTAACTGTATTTCTGAGCTTGGTAGAATTTACAACGCTACAACATGGTGATATGTCGTGACAAAATTCGAAATGACGTAATGTTGACATTTAACGAGCTCACTCTATATAAATGTCACTAATATTTGTAAAGTGTTGCTTTGTACGGTTTTTGGCGATGATTATCGTCAAGCAATCAGCTTTTCTCTGAAAAAAAAAATCAGAAACTAACTTTTTAGACATCGAAATCGATATTTTTCCATTTCCCCTCAGACCTTATCTAGAAATTTTATCCTACGAAATAGAAAAAAACTTGAAATATAAAAGTTGAAGGGCTTCTTATATATTATCTTTTAGTTGTATCGAAAAAAGCATAGTGCGCATTTCTCCTCTCCTCACATATTGTGAGAAGAGGAGAAGACCAAATAACACTTAAATCTGGACACATTTTCCACTATGTAGGAGAAACACATAAATCCGAAGGCGGTGTAGGATTTATTATACACAGAAAACACACACAGCAGATAATAGAGATTAAAACTATAAGCACAGGGTTATCTACCTCATTGTGAAGCTAAATGCAAGATACAACATGAAAATTATACAAGCCTACGCTCCCACGTCAGCCTCCGAAAAAGATGAATTGGAGGTCTTCTAAGATAACCAAAATGAAGCCTTAAACATAATAATATGTCCTACCCATTACACCTTACTAATAAGCGATTTTAATGCCAAACTTGGAAGAGGACAAGATGAGTCGGAAAATCCCTTGGGCAATTTTGGATATGGGGAGAGAAACGAAAGAGGTGGTAGACTTCTCAGTTTTCTACGAGAGAATGGTCTTTATTCTATGAGTTCTTTCTTTAATAAAAAAAACCACAACAAAAATGGACATGGATCAGCCCAGATGGAAATACAAAAAACGAGATAGATTTTATTATCTCCAACAAAAAAAATAGTCCATGATGTAACAGCCTTAAACAACTTTTCCATAGGCAGTGACCACAGGATAGTAAGATCAAAAATATACATCAACATTATAGGAGAACGAATGAAGATGATGAGGAAGACAAATAACAAGAAATGGACCCCACCCAATAACGGAGACACTTTTCGAAACAACATTGACGAACACCTAACAAAGCAAAGAACTGCACCAGCGTTGCATGTGGATATTGACGAGCTGAACGAAAACATAGTAGATGCTATAAAACAAGCAGAGCAAGCAAATTGTGCTAGGACTAACTAAAAAAAAAATAGAGCATTAAGTGACAGAACCAAACACTACAGGGAGAGAAGAGAATTGCAGAATAAATACGACGTAAACTTCCTAAAACTGAAGCAACTTAACAAGGATATAACCAAAGCCATTCGTAATGATATCAAAAACTTCAACAATGAAATGGTTACCAAAACAATCGAAGAAAATAAAGGCTTGAAAGTGCTTAGGCAGAGACTCTCCAAGGGAAAGAAAGAAATTTGTAAACTACGAAACAAAGAAGGCTGAATTACAACTGATATAAAGAAATTCTAAAAATAGTAGACGAATTCTATAAAGAGCTATACGCTACAGATAAAAGGGAAATTATCCGCGATCCGATTCCCAAGATTCTAAATCAGGGCTCAGAGGAAATCCCAGAAATCACAATTCATGAGATGCAAAAGTCGATTTTTGAAATGAAAAACAACAAATCCCCCGGAAAAGATGAAGTGGTCATTGAAGCTCTTCAACTGGGTAGCGAAAAGCTATTGAAGAGCCTTAAAATTCTGTTTATTGAGTATCTTATAAAAGGCAAAACACCACAATAATGAAACAATGCAACCATTATCCTAATACATAAAAAAGGTGACATAACCAATCTTGCAAATTACCGTCCTATCAGTCTGCTGTCTCACATGTACAGGGTGGCTCAAATTCGTGTCTCTGTATGGGCAACTCGAAAACCGTAAGAGATACAGTGTCGGTCAAATTAAGGCAAAATTGCGCATTTAGGTGCCTAACAATATGCCGTTTAGAAAGTTTTAAAATTCCGAGCATTTCCGGAAAAAACCGAAATTTTGAAAAATCGTTTTATTTTTTTCCTGGGCTTATTTAGAAACGCATTTCAAATCTAATTGCACTTTTGCATTGCCACTCCTCATTCCGCTCTATCCAATGATGATATCCAGTTTCAAATCCGACGTTTCGTCTTCAAGGGATCATCATCAACTTTCTTTTTTTAAATACGAACTTTAATTTTTTTTATCGTTTTTCAGATGGTATTGGCGTTATTAATATGAGTATGTGTTTTTATTTTTTTATTTTCATTTTTTTTTTATTATTTTTATTTTATATATTTTGCTTTGGCGTGGTTTTAAATAATTTAAGGTAGGTACTTTTGAAATTTTCACATTCTATAAAAATATTTTATTTGTTTTTTGTATTAAGTGGAAAATTGGAGCCCATATTAAAAATAAAAAATATAAAAATTATTTTTTACGAGAATATGGCCATGACCTATTACTCAAACAAGTTGCTTAGTGCAAAGATATGATATTTTCAACTTTTAACCAATTAAAAAATGTATTTATTAGAGAACATCAACAATTTATAATCATACAAAATTCCAATAGGTGTTTTTGCAATCAAAGTACCTATAGTATCACGTAGTATGATTATAAATTGTTGATGTTCTCTATTAAATAAATTTTTTAATTGGTTAAAAGTTGAGAATATTTTATCTCTCCAGTAAGCAACTTGTTTGAGTAATAGTTCATGGCCATATTCTCGTAAGAAATAATTTTACCATTTTTTATTTTTAATACGCTCCAATTTTCCACTTAATATAAAAAACAAAATAAAGTATTTTTATAGAATATAAAAATTTCAAAAGTACCTACCTTAAATTATTTAAAATTACGCCAAAGCAAAATATATAATTTAAAAAATAATAATAAAAATAAAAACAAAATTTTAAAAAAATGAAAACACATAATCATATTAAATACGCCAATACCATCTGAAAAATGATAAAAAAAATTGAAGTTCGTATTTAAAAAAAGAAAGTTGATGATGATCCCTTGAAGACGAAACGTCAGATTTCAAACAGGATACTATCATTGGATAGAGCGGAAAAATTGGGAATGCAAAAGTGTAATTCAATTTGAAATCCGTTTTTAAATAAGCTCAGGAAAAAAATAAAACTATTTTTCAAAATTTCGGTTTTTCCGGATATCTCTGGAAATATTCGGAATTTTAAAACTTTCTAAACGGCATATTGTTAGGCATCTAAATGCGCAATTTTGCCTTAATTTGACCGACACTGTATCTCTTACGGTTTTCGAGTTCTCCATACATAGACACGAATTCGAGCCACCCTGTACAAGCTATTCACTCGAATCATCGCAAATAGATTAAAAGCGAAACTGGACCTTTATCAGCCAAGAGAACAGGCTGGGTTTCGACCAGGTTATGGCACGAACGATCATCTCCAAGTCCTGAAGAATCTTATAAAAATGTTCATTAAATACAATAAACTACTTGTCCTGATATTCGTGGACTACGAAAAAGCCTTTGACACTATAAACCAGTATCAGATGTTAAAGTCACTCTCCGACTGTAGAATAGACCATCGATATACCTTAGTAATAGAGTCTATATATAAAAATGCTACAGCTAACGTAAAACTGCAGGAGAAAACAAATAAATTCAAAATAAATAGAGGAGTTCGGCAGGGGGGACACTATTTCGCCGAAACTGTTTACGAACCTGCTTGAGTATATGTTTAAATCTGTAAATTTGGAAAATCTAGGGTTAAATATAAACGGTGAAAGCCTAACACATTTAAGATTTGCAGATGACATAGTCCTAATATCAGATCGCCTCGACCATGCTATGAACATGCTACAACAAACATATAAACTCTGCTTCCCATAAGGTCGGATTAAAAATTAATGTGACAAAAGCTCATCTAATGATTAACCTTCTACTCGGTGAAGGAGTATACATAGGCATCCAAGTAGAAGAAACTACCTCATACAAGAATCTTTGCCACGAAATCCGTATAAACAGAGATAATCAAACCTGCGAATTGCTTAGGCGAATAGGATTAACTTGGGCCGCATTTGGGAACACATATTAAAGTCAGATTTGCCAATTTGTCTGAAGAGAAAGGTTTTCAACCAATGTGTTCGGCCTTTCCGAACTTATGGTGCTGAGACTTTGACATTAACAAAAAAGACTGTACAGAAAATCAAAGTGGTGCAGCGTGCAATGGAAAGGTCAATGCTGGGACTGACCCTCAGAGATCACATCACAAACGCTGAGCTACGTATAAGAACCAGAGTGATTGGCGCAGTAGAAAGAATAGCAATCCTAAAGTGGAATTGGGCGGAACACATTGCGAGAATGCGGGACAACAGATGTAAGAAGAGGATCATAGAGTGGAGGCCTAGACAGGACGCATACAGGAGCAGGGGACGACTACCAACTAGATGGTCCGATGATATTAAACGTATCCACACAAATTGGATACAGGAGGTACAAATTAGGAGAATGTGGAAGCAATCCAGGGAGGCTTATGTCCAGCAGTGGACGAATATCGGCTGATTGATGATATATTGTTAGGTAAAATAAATGCCTCTTTGTTCTGCTTTCAAAAATATAAAAATTATTCATATTTGGTTGCGCCGTTCTCCAAATAATTCGGTTTAAAATATTAAGATTTTAATATCTAAAAAAAATTGAGATGACCTGTGTTCGTGTTGTGACATTTCTATACGGATTTGTTTAATGTTATTATATCTTAATTAAACAAGCGATTCATTTTTTTTATAATATGGGGTATCCTGAAAACCAAAAACATAAGATAATTCAACTTTATTATTCCAAGAATAACAGCATATCACGAGTGCAAAATGGATAACATGAGATATATCGTGGACAACGCATACCATCAGCAAATACCATCAGATATATTACGAAGCAATTTAAAGAATCTAAATATCTTTAAGTTTATGCATAAAACATATTAGAGAAAGAAACATATTTTGCGGTATTTCGTAGTAGCCCTTGTTTTGCAAATATCCCCACAAAAAAGGTCTAGCGGGCTTAGATCGGGACCATTAAGCGGCCATATCAGTGTGCCACCCTTTCCCATCCAGAAATCATACCGATTATTTAGATATTCAATAGCCGGTATACCATTATGTGGCGAAGCACAATCTTGTTGCCAAATAAGATTATTGTACCGAACTAATGGGATATCTCTAAATGGCCTTCTACATCATTTTGTAAAAAATCTAAGTATCTCCTACTATTTAAATGTCCATCAAAACAATTAGTGCAATATCCTTATTACGCACCAAACATGAATTGGCCTACGTCCCTGTATTTTGTGGGAATTTTCTTTCGCCAAATTGTTTTCTCTGTTGAACATTCCCGATGTGGTAAAAGTGGCTTCATCCCTAAAAACGACCTTATTTAAAAAGTGACGGGATTCGCGAATATGTCTTTCTATTTCGTCGCAGTAATGTAAGCCGTTGCCTCATATTTTATTCGGTCAGCAAGAATAGGGCCGAAATTTATATTTTTTTAGAGTGGCAAAAATTGTATACCAAGACATATTAAAGTATAATGCAGCGTCATGTAGAGAGGCCCGCTGATTTTCTAAAATGAGAAGTTTTGTTCGTAGAAGACATTTATTTAGACACAATTCTACATACCCACGAAGAAAAGTATAAGATATTTAAATCAATCTCAACCTCTTAATTTCTTGGCACTTGGCATAATTCTCTTTCTTCGCTGGAGATTATTGGTTGCATTAGATTGCTTCGTAATCTATCTGATGGTATTAGCCAGAGAGAAATTAATAATTCATTTCTCTCTGGTTTTAACTGATTATATATGTTTTCCAGGATATATATCATGACAATAATTTTGAACTCGTGATATGCTGTTATTATTGAATAATAAAGTTGAATTATCTGAAGATTTTGGTTTTCAGAATATCCTATATTATAAAAGAAATATTGAATCGCTTCTTTAATTAATATATAGCAACATTAATTGAATCCGGCTAGAAATGTCACAACACGAATACAGTCCACCTCGATTTTTTTAAAATATGAAAATATTAATAGTTTAAACCGAAATATTTCAAAAGCGGTTTAACCAAATATCAATTAGCTAAAAACAAAATTTTATATGTTTTTCCACTTTGCGATGCGTACTTGTTTTTTCCGATACGACTAGAATATAATATACCTATAAGAACTCTGCAACTTTTGTATTTATCTCTATCGCCTAAGATGAAGCATCTAGATAGGGTACAAAATATTAAAAGAAAAACTGTAAAAATAGTTGTTTGAGAGAAATATCATTAAACGAAAAAAGCAAATTATTTGATTTCATTTTCTTTATTTGGCGTAAAATTTAATTTGTCTGACTTAGTAAATTTTACCTCTGAGGTACAGAATTATTATTTGCCAGTATATATTATTACCGTGACACGATAAGTTAAAAAGGCCACACGGCCAAACATATCAATTGCACCCGTCCCAAAAATCACAACAACGTCAAAAATAGGTCCAGTTTCAAAGGCCGCTACAAAGGGGGAACCCCACTGGGGCTCGGTGGGTATAAGTGACGGACATTATACTCACAGATAAAAGAGCGATTCAATTATTAAAAGATCGCATCTGCTGACATCTGCTGGTGATTATTTGAGACGGCTCGGCCCTACTAACGCGATTAGGAGTATTGGAAAGGCACTCTGCCAGTTGACTTCTGTTTCCTGATTTTCATCAATTGATAAGTGGCGTTGGGGGTCTTATATGGCGGTTTTATCACCCATAAAATTCATTAATTTAATTTTTGAACAATCAGCTTCTGAGAAACTAATAACAAATTAGTTTTAAGTAAGTGGGTAATTGGGGCTTTTACAAATAGCTTTTCTCAAAATAAATGGTATTATTACACGTCAGTTTTAGTAGAAAGACGTCATTGAAGACAACATTATTTAAGTACAATTATTGGACTGTTAAAAGAAATATTTTTATTTTGTTTCATTGCTTATCCCATAATGTCCTGGAATGTAGCATTCGCAAAGTTTAGAATTATTTTCCTGTACGTTACTCAAAACTTTCCTTTATTTCACTAAGTAAAATTGTTTGTTACCTTTAACATTGAAAATGTTTCTGTTTTCCTGTATTGGGCATCAAATCACGAAAAAGTGCATGCTACATTTGCCACATAATACGCGTGAGAGATCGTGTTAGTTTGTTTATGCGGCCGGAATCGGTTCAAATGACAAAAATAAACTAAAACTAACTGAAACTAACCGAAAGTTGATTGAACGACTAACTCGCACTAACAAAAAGTAAACAAAAGCACGATAAAAAGTTAAAAGGTATCGCAAACAGATTAAAAAAATAAAAGTGCCTGTATATTGCGACTAAGGAAAACTAACCATAAACTTTAAAACTGGTTATAACTTATCGGATCCGGTTCAAATTACTGGAACTAACTGAAACTAACCGAAAGTTATTTGAACGACTAACCAAAAGTAACCAAAAGCACCAAAAAGGGCTAAAACGTATGGAAACATATTAAATATACTAACCAAAGCGAACTGAATTTTGGCGACTAACCAAAACTAACCAAAAACATTAAATTTTATTATAACGTATCGGAGCCGGTTCAAATAACTAAATTAAACTAAACTAATTGCAATTAACCGAGAGTTGATTGAACGACTAACCAAAACTGACAAAATCTATTAAAACTGATTTTAACGTATCGGAACCGTTTTAAATAAATAAAATAACTTGAGACTAAGTGAAACTGATCGAAAGCTTATTAAAGGACTAACCAGAACTAACCAAATATATTAAAATACATTGTAACGTATCGGAACCGACTCAAATGGCTAAAATAAATTGAGACTAAGTGAAACTAACCGAAAACGACCAAACGACAAACCAAAACTAACCAAATTTATTAAAATTGATTATAACGTATCGGAGCCGACTCAAATGACTAAAATATGCTAAGGCTAAGTGAAATTAATCGAAAATTCATTTGACGACTAACCAAAACTAACCAAATCTATTCAAATTGTTGTATTGTTGATTGTAATGCATCGTAACCGGTTCAAATGACTAAAATAATTTGAAACTAAGTGAAACTAACCGAAAGTTGATTGAAAGACTTACCAAAACTAACAAATTCTATTAAAATTGATTATAACGTATCGGAACCGATTCAATTGAGACTAAGTTAAACTACCTGAAGGTTGAATGAACGACTAACCAAAACTAACCAAATCCAGTAAAATTGTTTATATCGTATCGAAACTGGTTCAAATAACTAAAATAAGTTGAGTCTAAGTGAAACTAACTGAAAGCTGATTAGACGACTAACAAAAAGAAACCAAATCTATTAAAATTGAATATAACATATCGGAGCCGACTCATATGGCAAAAATAAGTTGAGACTAAGTGAAACTAACGGAAGTTGATTCGACGACTAACCAAAACTAACCAAATCTATTAAAATTGATTATAAGGTATCGAAGCCAGCTCAAATAAATAGAATAAATTGAGACTATGTGAAACTAAACCGAAAGTGCTTAACGTATTTGAACCAACTCAAATGACTAAAGTAAGTTGAGACTAAGTAAAACTAACCGAAAGCTGATTAGACGAATAATCAAATCTACTAACCTTTCGTCGGGCGCAATTGATATATCAGGCACAGCGCGGAGGGTTGGTCGCTCCCCCCCACTCTTAATCATCGCTTACGGCTACGGTGCCACAGTTTATACCGTCACCGAATCAGTTATACAACTCTGAGCCGGCACCTTTGATGTTAGTTAAGCCAAATTCAATTTTTTCATAGATTCTCATATTTCGAGCATGCGCATTATAAGTTGGAAACTTCAGAATTATACGGCCAGCTGGGCCCACGGTCACTTAATTGACCGTGAGCTGGGCCGTGGACAGAGTCGAACTAGGATCTAATCATAGGCATATAACTAAGTCTATGGATTTAATACACAAAATTCTCGAATGCAGTCCACAAAAAGCAGTACAAACAAAGCCGACTCTCGAACAATCAAGATGGTAGCATTCGCTTTTCGGTTCCTTTTCAATCAACATACTTTTCCTGTCGCCGCGCAGAAAATCAATAATCGAGACTCATCTGAATACAAGCACAATACAAGCCTGTTGCGTGCCTCGTTTTACGGTTAATTATCGCCACTGCACTATCTCTATCTCTTTCTCCTTACAGGCGGTATCTTATTGAAAAGAGACATACATATATGCCGAACTGATGTTCTATTTACAAAGGCAGCGTTCACTCATTGAGCGAAGGCGCAAGATAAGAACTCCCAGCTCTCCTATTGGTTGAAGTGCTTGGCTTCAAAACACGTGGAGAGTTGTTTAACTGATTCGGCTACGGTATAAACTGTGACGGTGCCGACTAGCTGCCTATTTTTAGGTCAAGTTTACAATATTTTTACTTAGTTCATGTTGGCCTTTACTACGCGAAGTTGTGCACGTTTTGTTCAGACAAGCTCATTGCGTAACAGTTTCATTGAAATTTCAAAGGTATGTATTTAGTATGTAAAACAAAATAGTGCGCTTGAACTTTTTGTTCTGTATTTAGTCCAAGATGAAATAATATAAAATATTACAATTATATTTGTGAAAATACCGAAAATTATCATTCTGGCCTGATAGGCATATTGCGTCCGAACATGAACTATTTTGATTTTTCTTTTGTTTTATATTTTCCGCAAAAATGTTGAACCGAAAAACGTACAATTTGCAGAATCCGAGACATATAGACGAAATAGCAAGGAGGCTGAAAGAGAATGAAGAAGACGATCCGGTTTTGAATGAGGATTTGGGAGAAGAAAGCGACATCGCTTCAGAAGATGAGGTAGAACAACGTGATGGTGATTCTGAAATAGAGCAAGAGCAGCGATGATGATGATGATACAGATAACAGCTTTTATTTGGGAAAAGATAATACTACCAAGTGGAATAAAAATCCTCCAAGAGCAAATGGACGTAGAGCTTCTCATAATATAATTACTCATATATCAGGTGTAAAAGGTAACGCTAGGCTTTCTAAAACTGCTGTTGAATGTTGGAGCAATCTATTCACCGACGATATGTTAGATATGATAGTAAGTTACACCAATCAGTAAATGGACATCATTAGAAGCAATTTTTCTAGAGAGAGAGACATAAAACCTACAGATGTATCTAGCAGGCGCTTACAGAGGGAATCGGCAAAGTCTTAAGGAACTTTGGGGAAGCGAAGGAGATGGTGTTGAAAAATTTGGTCTTGTGATGAATATCATACGGTTTAAAACTCTACTACGTTGTCTTCTTTTCTGTTACAGTTACATTCCTGGGGAATATATAACTATTGATGAGATGCTTCCAGGATTTCGAGGAAGATGCTCTTTTCGCCAGTACATCCCATCGAAACCGAACAAATATGGCATAAAATGTTTTGCCCTTGTTCATGCAAGAATGAATTACACTTATAATATGGAAATATACGCGGGATCTCAACCAGAAGGTCTTTTTTGTGTCAGCAACAAGTGAACAGCAGTAGTATACAGGATGGCTGAGCCCTTATTTGGATCTAGCAGGAACATCACCGCTGACAATTGATTTACCGTCATGGAACTTGTGGACGACCTAAAACAGAAGAAACTGTCTTACGTTGGGACGCACGACGGTCCGAAAAAATAAAAGGCACTTACCACCACAATTTGTTGCCACCAAATCAAGAGAGCAATTCAGCAGCTTATTTGGTTTTAGTGCAGGAAAGACTTTAGTGTCTTATGTTCAAGCAAAAAACAAGAATGTGATTCTCGTGTCAACGCTTCATAGCGACAATTCCATCGATCCTGATTCCGGAGAAGAGAAGAAACCCGAGATTATAATTTTTTATAAGTCAACGAAAGGAGGCGTTGACACTGTAGACAAAATGTGCGCTACATTCAATGTCTCCCGAAACATCAAGCGTTGGCCAATGGTCATATTTTTTACTATGTTGAATATGAGTGGCATCAACTGTCATTTCATTTACCTTGGTAACAATTTGGAACCAATGCACCGAAGACTATTTCTAAAACGTTTGGCCAACGAATTGACAATTGGAGAACTAAGGCGAAGAAGTTTGAAAACAATTGGAATTCCTACAGATCTTCAAAATCGATTGAAAATATTTCGCCCTTCTTCCCAAGAAGAAGAACAAACCCACACAATGGCCCCTAAAAGACGGCAATGCTCAACATGCACAAGCGCAACTGGTTTGGGAAGGCTAACAAATCACGAATGTAAGAAATGTAAGACACCTCTGTGCTTGTCGCATGTAAATATGGTGTGCGATGGGTGCTTTATCCTCAAAGATGCTGAGCCTGACTCTGAGTGAGTACTCTATAAATAAGTTTACAATTTTAGGTAACTTTTGTTAATTTTTTTTTTTGGTATTTAGTTGTAAAGCCTACATTTCTTAAAAAAAAATGTTTACCAATTTTGTACTAAATATAAGTTTTTTAAAAGATTGTTTAATTTTTTTTTCTTTAAATTATGCTGGCAATGATATATGTATGTTGATTAAAATAAATATTATTAATTTTAAACGTGTGCCGAATAAGCACATTGCGCCCGAGCTCGAGAGTCAAGACATTGCGCCCGACGAAAGGTTAACATTGATTATAACGTATCGAAGCTGACTCAAATTCTAAAATAAGTTGAGACTAACTGAAACTAACCAAAAGTTGATTCGACGTCTAACCAAAACTTACCAAATCTATTAAAATAGATTATAACGCATCGTAACCGGTTGAAATGACTGAAATAAGTTGATACTAAGTGAAACAAACCGAAAGTTGATTAGACGACTAACGAAAACAATCAAAATCTATTAGAATTGATTATAACGTATCAGAACCAAATAACTAAATAATTTAAGACTAAGGGTTACTAAAATGAAGTTGATTGAGCGACAAACCAAAACTAACCAAATCCATTAGAATTAATTTGGACGCATCGGAACCGGTTCAAATGACTAAAATAGGTTGAGACTAAATGAAACTAACCGAAAGTTGACTGGATGAATAACCAAAACTTACCAAATCTATTAAAATTGGTTATAACGTATCGGAACCGGCTCTAATAAGTAAAATAAGTTCAGACTAAGTGAAGCTAACCGACAGTTGATTAGACGACTAACCGAAACTAACCAAATCTATTAAAATTGAATATAACGTAATGGAACCGACCCGAATGACTAAAATAAGTTGATACTAAGTGAAACTAACCGCGTTAGATCGGGGATTGAGAAGTATCGAATGCAATTTTTTTTTTACGACCACCATTAATGTTATAAATTGTAAAAACGAACGAAACTTGAAGTTTTATGTATTTATGTGGCAGATTTTGGTAAACTGAACTTACGTAATCTCCCAAAAGTAATTATTTACATTAAATTGTGTTAAGGGTGGGTAAGAGTGACTTAGGTTCTCACGACAGACTAGTCGTGTTGCATATTATTAGATCGGGCAATGAGAGGCGAATCGAATGATGAAGTTATAAATTGTGAAAAAAACGAAACTTGAAGTAATATGCATGTATGTGGTATATTTTGTAAACTAAACTTACGTAATCTAATCTGATCCTATCCAAACTTATATCAACTATTACTTTAAACACAATTATGAAATTTAATAAGTGTTGCATAACATTCTGGTTCGGCATTTTCAATGTCTCTCCTGGTTGCATCTTTGTAAATGGCTGTGAATTTTTTCAGTGTACCTATTAGGTAATGAAGAAGTAATTGGAGGTTAGTTCTATAAAGTTAATTCAGTGCATTCCTTCACCTTTCAAATGAAAATTAATTTAATAAAATACCATTGAATATTATTCAGCTACAGCTTTCAATATGCTAGAAAATTTAGAAAAATTTTTAAAGTGGAAAAAATCAATTAAAGAAACGAAAAGCAATTAAAAAAGTAACTAATTTTAATTAAGGTTCCATTATTTAAGTTCAATCGAAATTTAACCATAACGGTGCAATTATCGTTTTTTCTAAGCAGTTTTAAGAGAATATAAAAAGAGTTTTAAAAACGTATCGCCATAATTACAGATTTAACCCAAAATAACTTTGGCCTATTTAAGCTTTTTTCCAACCACTTAGAATAAAATATAAATTACGTTGTAAAAAACGTTGATTTTTAATTAATTTAAGTTGAACCTAAATTCAACATACAAATTTGATGGAAATATAAAAAATTTCTTTTCCCACCGTTATTGATTTCGCCAATTTAATGCGATTTAACAACGTTGAATTCTAAGAAATAAACAACTAAATATCTTTAAAGTTAATATCAACTTGTAACTAAATCCATTTTTCTCAGAAAATGATTCGTGCGAAATCGAATCTAATTTTTGTCTTGGGCTTGCATGTAATATCAAGTCAAATCGTCAAATGCAAGAGCTTCCTAAAATACTATTGCTGAGTGCTTAGTTAATATATACTCCAAAAATATATTTCCTTGTTGTTCCTTATCATAAAATGAGTTGTTTCAATCAAGGTTAATTTTCCTGAGAAATGACAGTGACTTTGCTCATGGACATATGTTAGAAATAATCCAAAAGCCAGTTTTAATCATATTTGCAATAAGTCTTGAATCATTGAAATCAGCTCAGAATTCAACGCCCTTCGAACATCTGTTTCTTCTCCAATTTTGTCTTGTGCGTGCCTGCAAGGTCCAAGACAAATGGATAAATGAGTTAGTTTTTATTGCGAAAAATATATATCACAAGATGAAATATTTCAATCGAGATTAATTTCCTGGGAAGTAGGTGTCAGAAGTAATTTAGAAGCAGTTTTTACCTTAGATTGGGAGCTGTTTTGATAATTTCCTGAGTTATCCGAGAACAGATCAGCAACTTCCGAACCTATGGAGTTTCTTTCAATTTCACCATTTTGAGGCTCTTGCAGAAACGAACTTTAGACTTGTCTTGGTATAACATGTAAAGTCAATATAAGTTCAAGGTAAATGGATCCACATGGGATTTCAACTAGTAGATAACGATATATCGTTTTGGTGTCCATTTGCCACAAAACATTTCGGAAATAAGCAAGTCGATGTTACACTTCTCCAGTATTCATATTGCGAATGAGGATTTATTCAATTTATTCATCAACTAAGTAGACCTGAAACATAATAGGATTTTATATTATAAAATGATAATAGGTATAAGCCTAACATTCTTAACGATATATCCCTTGAAAGAATTCTGATATTTCAGTTGGCTGTAGTCCACAACTACAGTTGAATTATTTTCGGTTTATCGTTATGTTATAATAGTGTCCCCGGAAATGCATGGTGCCATTGACGATGTAAGAGTAAGAGTAAAGATAAAATAATCAAACTATATAAGTAATCTAAGACTATAATACGTATTATCAGATGCTATTCACACACACGAATCAAACGCCAAACAACCTTAAAAACGGCAATTTTCGCGGGTGTGTACAACCCCTCTTATATCATTAAGTTCTTATTAAACGCGTCTCTAACACCCCATAGACAATATGTATGCTAAATAGGGCGTTTTAAAACGTCAGTCCGATTGTCAATAATACGGGAATCTCAATTATAAAACCCTTTTGCGCCCTTCAAGGGCCGAAGTGTCATCGCCAGATGGGGCCCTCTAGTTTGAAATTTATATTTTTTATTAGAGTGTAAGGAAAAACTGTAAAATTTTAAATTTGAAAGGGACAAGGGATATCGTTTTTTAATCTTGTTACATATGTATGAAATATGGCAGACATAAGTTTTGGTACAGATGCATCTAAGGATCAGTCCAACAGCACGTATAGACTTGTCCCCTAACAGGTTTGTTTGGGTTGATCATGGAATATGGGATATACAGTGTGTCTTATTACATTTCAAACGATTTATAAATTGGGTTCGAATGCCTGTATATTGAGATTTCGGTTATTATTTTCTGACAGTTTTAAAACCATCCTAACACTTGCGCAGCTCTTCAGTTCTTAGAACGGTTCTCTGACTGTCTATTATCATCCATCTCATAAACAATTTCAGATTTTTTTTGAGCCCCACGAGCTAATGTAGGTGAACTCAGTAGTACCTTTTCACACTTATTTTATATCTGTTTTCAGAATTTTTCTGTCAGATTGGGTTTCAAAGTAACAAGTCAATGCAATTTTGCGAAAGTATATACAGCTTGTCCCACTGAAAAGTGACACATTTTGAATGCTTATATCTCGAAATCTAAAAAAGATATCAAGGTGTGGTTTTCACTAATTGTCTTACAATTACCATAACATTTGTTCTGCAATGTTGCCACATTTTAATATTTATCACAAGACTGCAAGAGAAAATGCAATTTTTAACATCATATTGCTGGTATATTTTAAACGGAACCCCCTGTATATTTTTACCACGGTGGATGGTCTAACAGTTCCTCTTTTCAATGGTGTATAGTTTGTTCATATTAATTTTAGTTTTCTAGGAGTTATTTGCATAAACCTGGCAAACGGTACCTATATGGCTAAAATCATCATCCGTATACTTAGCTGTCGTTAATGTGTCTTACAACGTTGCTAAATCTACTCATAATCTTACAGATAATTTTAAAATATCAGAATATGACTGTAGTAATTCATTGTGTATAATGTTTGCAAGACATGGAAAAAATTTGTAATGCTAAATTTAGGTTTAAACAAATCTTCTCAATTTTCTAATAAACTTTTTTATTAACACAGGAGAAATCGTCAAAATGTCTAATAAAGCAGCTGCTGAATATACCCGCCATTAAATTCAACACATTTAGAAAGTCTAAACAAAAAATTGGTGTAGGAACTTAGCATCATTTCCTGAGGAATCTCTTGAATTACATTTCTTATGTTTTGTTTGAGATCTTCCAAATTTTCCGGTAATGGAATGTAGCACCTCTCCTTTATGTACCTCCATAAAAATAAGTCTGGAATCGCCAAATCCGGAGAGTAAGGAGCCCATGTAATTGGACCTCCCCAGCCTATCCATCTATTTGGTATCACTCTATCTAGAAAATTCCTAGCAACAACATAATATCTTGCTGAAAGTAAATTTGGTCTATGATACCTTCTTGCTGAAGTTGCGGGAAGAAGAAAATCTCTAACATGTCTGTATAATTGGCACCAAAAACCGTATTTTCCATAAAGAAAAATGGACCGAAAATTTTAGTAGAAGATATTGCGCACCAAACATTCACTTTTGGTGAGTCCCTTTCGATTTCTAAGAACGGGGATTACTTTTCCCCCAAATACGGCAATTGTGCTTGATATTTTTTTAAGCGACTTATAAAGACAGATCCCTTCTCCTAACTGAGCTGCAACTATATGTCAATTGGCAGAGATATAATTTTGATCCCTTTATGTAGTTTTTAAGAGTTGGAATTATGTAATAGATTTAGCAGCAAGCCAAGTGCATAGTTTATAGAAACAATAACTAAATCATAACAAACTAAAATTAATATGAACAAACTATAAATTTTTGAAAATAGGAACTGTTAGACCATCCTATGGCGAAAAAACAGACTACCATACATATGATGTCAAAAAAGAGCATTTTTTTCTAACAATCTAGTGACAAATAGTAAAATGTGGCAGCATGGCAGAAAAAAATTTATGGTAATTAAAAGACAATCAGTGAAAACCGCGCTTTAATATCTTTCTTAGATTTCGAGAAATAAGCATTCAAAAATAATAGGAACAATCAGGATTTTTTTATTTTTAGAATAGGTGGCTGCGACTTTGTATTTAATATCTTCTTTAAATTCCAAACAACATTTCCAAATAAAAAAAATTTGTATTGTTACGTTTTTCCCGTGGGTTCTGCACGAAATTACAACTTTTAATATTTCAAACTAATAGTCTCTTTATTCTCTACCACTGTATACAATTCAACACACTAAACTACTCTTATAACTTTACAACTAATATCTCTTTACAATTTAACACTCAATGATTAACTAACTATCCTTCGGTTTAGGTCTGCTCCTTATATATCATCTCAAATCTCCCACGAATATTCGGGAAGTATTCCGAGGCCACTCTATATGACTCGATCGAGATAATTCCAGCGTTCGTGAATCTTCGCGGCCGCCCGGCGGGCGATGACTCATACAGACAAAGAAGTGGTACGCTGTCGTGACATTGCCTCCCTCTTAAACCTGATCGTCCCGATCAGATACTGCATGTCCGTGATATGCTTTCACCCTGTCGAGGTGAACAACTTTCAGTTTGCTCCTGGGACTACGCTGAATCCTATGCACAACGTCATTAATTCTTTTCATGACTGTATAGGGTCCTTCCCATACTGGCGTTACCTTGGGAGATCTTTCTTTCTTCCTTTGCGGAATATATAACCAGATTTTATCGTTCATCTGAAGTCCCATAGAATTAGCTTTGAGATCATATCGTGTCTTCATTTGGTCACTGGCTTCCTCCGTGTTTTCTCTGACTAATTCACGTATAGTAACTTTTCCTTAAGGGCGTCTGCGTAGTCTTGAATTTCCATATCCTGGTTGTCTGGCGTTCCGAATAATAGGTCACAGGGTAAACGAAGTTCTCTTCCAAATAAAACCATGGCTGGTGTTAGTCCTGTCGAGTTATGGACTGCTGATCTATAGGCCATTAAAAATAGTGGCATGTGTTGGTCCCAATCCTTCTGATGTTCATCGACCTTTGATAAATGTTCTTCAATGGTCTTGTTGAACCTCTCAACCATGCAGTCTGATTGTGGATGTAAGGCGGTAGTCCGTGTTTTATGGATGTTGAGTAAATCATAGACTTTCTGGAAAACCATGGATTCGAAGTTGCGTCCTTGATCTCAGTACAGCTCTAACGGAACACCAAATCTGCTGAATAAGTTATTCACAAGGACCTCTGCTATGGTAACAACTTCTTGACTGCGGATCGCAAAGACTTCAGGCCATTTACTGAAGTAGTCAATTGTCACTAAAATGTACTTGTTACCATTATTTGTTTCTGGAAAAGGGCCAGCTACGTCAATGGCGATACGTTCAAACGGTAGGCCCACATTATACTGTTTCATTTTTCCCCTAGATCTTGTTTTGGATCCTTGGCTTGCGGCACAGGTTGTGCACTGCCGACACCACGATTTCACATCCTGGCAGTAGTTGACCCAGTAAAATCTGTCGCGAATCTTGTCAATCGTTTTGTTCACTCCGAGATGAGCACCAGACCTTCCATTATGAACTCCTTCCAGAACTTCCGATATCTTCCTCCTTGGTACCACTAACTGTGTCTTCACTACTTTTCCATCGGCGCTTTCCCAGGCTGATTTAAGAAGTCCATTTTCACCACTAGGGTGTCCCACTGAACCCACAGAGTTTTAAAAGCAAGTCATTTAATTGATGTCTTGCTCCAGCTTGGTCTTGGTTGATGTTCTCCTTTAGCTCTTAGCAATTGTGCTATTTCAATATCTTCAAGCTGATCCTTTTTAAGTTGCTCTGTGGTCCACTGCTGATCAACCTCAAATTTCGTTTGCCTAATCGGAGTAATTCCTTCTCGTTGATCTATTTTTAGCAATGCTTACAATTATCCGCGCATGGTCTTCTGGATAAAGCATCTGCATTATTATGCAATCTCCCTACCCTGTGCTTAACCTTAAAGTCATATTGTTGTAACTTTTCAAGCCACCTGGCTACCTGTCCTTCAGGCTGTTTCATATCCAAAAGCCATTTTAGTACTGCATTATCAGAAATTCTTGCCCATATAGATATTGATGGAAATGCTCAACTATTGCCAAATGCCCTTTTTGGGTTACACAGTAGTTACCCTCAGGTTTCGAAAGTGTTCGACTGTAGTATTCAATAACTCGTTCTTCCCCTGCTTGTATTTGTGATGAAACTACTCCGATGCCGGTGTTGCTTGCATCTGTGTCCAATACAAATTTACCCTTTTGTTCCGGATATCCCAATATTGGACTAGAACATAGAGCCGCTTTTAATTTACTGAACGCAGAATCGCAGTTATGATCCCAGTTAAAATTTGCTCGTTCTTCAGTGAGCTCATGTAGAGGTGCAGCTATATTGGCAAATCCTTCAATAAATCTTCTATAATAAGTATAGTCCAAGGAAGTTCCGCAGTTCATGTTTGTCGCGAGGACGAGGCCAGTCTTTGATTGCTGTAATCTTCCGTTGGTCGGTTTGGGAATCCATCCATCTGACGACACGACACGCCCGAGAAATTCAACTTTTTGTTGGAAAAGAAAACATTTCTTTGGATTCAGTAAGAGCTGAGCATTCTTGATTCTAGTAAAAACTTCATGCAAGTTTCGTAGGTGCTCTTGGAAAGTTTTTCCCATTACCATTATATCATCAATATAGACCAGGCATGTCTTCCAAGTGAGGCCTCGTAGAACAACCGCCATAAGACGCCAAAAAGTAGCGGGAGCATTGCATAATCCGAAGAGCATAACTTTAAACTGATATAAACCACTTCCGGTAGAAAAGGCAGTCTTTTCCTTATCTTGTTCGTCGATCCCTACTTGCCAGTAGCCGCTCCTTAAATCTAGTTTTGAGAACCAATGAGAACCTGCTAGTGTCGTCAACGTGTCATAAATACTGGGAAGTGGATAGCTGTCTTTCTTGGTGACGTCATTGAGCTTTCCATAGTCCACGCCGAATCTGGTAGTCCCATCTTTTTTGGTGACTAAGACAACAGAAGACGAATGCTGGTGGTTCTGCACGAAATTACAACTTTTAATATTTTAAACTAATGGTCTCTTTATTCTCTACCACTGTATACAATTCAACACACAAAACCACTCTTATAACTTTACAACTAATATCTCTTTACAATTTAACACTCAGTGATTAACTAACTATCCTTCGGCTTAGGTCTGCTCCTTATGTATAATCTCAAATCTCTCACGAATATTCGGGAAGTATTCCGAGGCCACTCTATATGACTCGATCGAGATAATTCCGGCGTTCCGGAATCTTCGCGGCCGTATGACTCTTACAGACAGAGAAGCGGTAGGCTGCAAGGCAAGTTCTATAGGGTAGCACAAAATCGTTCGGATGGTTGTTAGTCGTGACAGTATTTTAAGAAATAAGGCTACTTTACTCTTCAGCAATTTTCATATTTTTGAATCTCCCCCGTATACGAATAAATATATTTGAATTTTAGCAATTACCTTTTGAGTTTGGGAAGGTGCAGCAACTTTTAGCAAGAATATTTTTTTTGTCAAATGCAGCATAAAAGAAAATTCCCGTTGTGCCCAAATATCTGACGGTCCCTGTATAAAACCAAAATAATATGAACAAACTATACATTTTAAAAAAAGAGCTTATTAGGCCATCCAACGAGGTAAAAATATACAGGGCGTTTCATTTAAAATATACCAGCAATATGATGTTAAAAAAAGAGCATTTTTTTTCTTATAGTCGTGTGACAAATATTAAATTGTGGCAACATTGCAGAAAAAACTTATGATAATTGTATGACAATTACTGGAAACCGCACCTTGATATCTTTCTTAGATTTCGAAATATAAGCATTCAAAATGTGTCACTTTTCAGTGGGACACCCTGTATTATAGTATGTGCATAAATCATGACAAAATTACGTACCGGATGACAAACTAAGAATGGCACCCGGCTATATCCTGAAAAGTAGTTGTCGTGAAGACTTGTGGTAAAAAAATTATGAGTAAAGCGCGCAAGAGAAAATGTTTGAAAATTCATTTTCGATATTTTCGTTATTTATAGTTATGATCATTCACGTTGCACATTAATTTAGGCTAAGCATGTCTTGTAGTTCTTCGGCTTATTCAGCGATAATAACGATTGTCACGCTCTTTCTTGCCTTCTAATTTAATTTAGTTACCATCACTTCAGATTAGTAGAAACTGAGAGTGAATAACGTTAAATTAACATTTTTAAGTTGAAATTCAGAAAACTTGCAATTACTAATGGGCCAGAACGAATTGTCGTCGAATA
The DNA here is from genome assembly GCA_016904865.1 of Pissodes strobi. NCBI lineage: Eukaryota > Metazoa > Arthropoda > Insecta > Coleoptera > Curculionidae > Pissodes > Pissodes strobi. The sequence continues at coordinate 925,162 of MU181934.1, read as the reverse complement.
GTGCAAATTAAGCCCTGACTCAAATACCGGAGAGTAGGAGGGGTTATATATTTAAAGCGCCACCAACTTGTAGACTGCACAGGTCGGAAAATCCCCAAGTTGAAATATGGAACTCGTTTTGGCTTAGGCTTCGTAACAAAATAAAATATGAATAATAAATTAGCAGTGGACGAAAGAAATTCACCTAATAATAGGAAAATATAAACAATAATTGAACCAGAAGTTAATAATAAATAATAATAGTAAGGATAAATCGATAGTTCAAAACGATCCAATTATTGATCCCAAATGCAGGAAATTGTGCTACCTTCGGTACTCTAGGCCGCGTATGCCTGACAATAATGACTATATTAAAAGAAAGTCACTAATTTTCCTTGGTCAGCTTACAGAGAAACCAAATGATTGGTTGAAATGCCAAATGATTTATCTAAGCAAATACTCTAAACGATATTCTTCACTTGCAGTGGTACCCGAAAATGTAAACGACTAATGCCCAGTTTCTTAAAGTATGGATAACTTTATTCTTAAAATATTTCCTATGACAACGATTGTTAATACAATTGTAACCATAATAATTATTCTAGGAATATAGCTATTCGGGCTTTGAGAAACTGGCACTGAGTTAGTCTGTTGCGGAAGTATAGCCAAAGAAAACTTATCAACGAAAATAACGTTATAAAAAATATAAATATGTAACATACTTAGTCAGTCTGTTGCGGACGTATAGCCAAAGAAAGCTTATCATCGAAAATAACGTTATACAAAAATATAAGTATGTAACATACTTCTCGAGTAAATAATTCCTTGTTACAAAAAAAAAATGCGTAGCGCAAGTAAATAATCACTTAAACAATGGATTACTAAAAAGCCCAGATCTGTTTACACTAGTCCACTAGGACGCTATACTAATTAACCATGAGGGTATCAGTTACAATACATCGGTAGTAGACGCGAAATAGAAATTATTAGTACGACCAGACATTATTGAGACAAGCAACCAATTATAAAATTTTATAAGAGCTTTAAGTTTAAGGTAAGTTCTCCAATTTTTAGGTATCAATAGGACAAAGCCTTCGAATGGTTAGGAGCTCGTGCATGTTCAGAAAATTATAGCTTACTTAAGATAGAGCCTTGTTTAGTAAATGAAAAATTAAATAATACTAGGCCCTAATATCAATGGTGACATTGATTGATGCTAAAACAACCGTAAAATAGAGAGAGGAAGTAGTACGTCAAAGCGTCATAAAATTAGTCGAGTAATTAAAAAAAATCTTTAAACAATTTTAAGGTATCATTAAAACAAGGCAAACATATGCTCAGGAACTCTGGCATCTTCAGGGAAATGTAACTCACTTAAAGCAGAGTTTTGTTCGCAAAAGTAAGATATAAAAAAATTAAAGAATAAAAGCTCAAATGTTGCCTAACATGGTTTCCTTAACCAACAATTAAATATTTATTTATATAAAAAAAAAGCTGAATATGAGGAAGGAAACGTTCACAATGGAAGGGACTCCGTTATAGGTCCAAGTAGGTAGGAAGGTAGTAATGCAAGAAGACTTTCTCTGTCAAAAGAAGGTAGGATGGAAGGACACGGAACTCCTCACATAGTCAGGAAAGAAACTTCATCGAAAAAAAAAACCCTGTTAAACATCAAAATATTCAAGGCTTTGCTTAAAACACGAGGCAAATGACATTTAGAGACAATCAGTATCATCAGTATCAGTATCGAAGGGGTGGCCCCTAGCGGGCCTTGCAATTAAGCCACCAATTGGACCCGTTGTGCCACCACCCCGCATTAGAGAACCTCCAGGATGCCGGTCATCCTTAAGAATGCCCGCATCTCCTTCAGACTAACACGACGCACTGAATCTGGCTCGATCGACGTCACGCCAAAGATTCTGAATCTTGCCCACGCAAAGGCGGGGCATTCCGTAAGTAGATGGTATGGAGTCTCGTCCTCCTCCATGCACCATCTACACTCCGCCTCCTCTGCAATTCTCAGCAGGGTCAGGTGCCGTCTAAGCCTACAGTGCCCGGTGTAGAATCCTACCAGGGCCCTGCACTCCTTCCTAGTTAGACACAACAGCCCCTTGGCGAGACTCTTCGCAGGCCCATGTATTATGAGCCTAGTCTGTCTCATCCCCGGAGCCGTCCGCCATACCTCCTCCGCTCGACCCTCCATCCAGGCCTCCAAAGCTCCTTCGCGGACATACTGGGCGATCCCCACACAGGGATCAGGCTCCAAGTATCCGCGTGCGGAGCCTTCTCTGGCTAAGGCGTCGGCAGTCTCGTTTCCCGATACACCCGAGTGTCCCGGTACCCAGACCAGCGTAACCTTTTTTCGCTTTGCAAGTTCAATCAGCCAGCTTCTACACTCCCTTACCAACAGAAAGCGCGTACGGACCGACTTCAGCGCCATGAGTGCGGCCTTGCTGTCAGAGTAGAAGAAAATCCTCCTGCCACCGACATTGAGCCTTAACGACTCCCAGACCCCCATCATGATCGCAAAAATTTCCGCTTGGAAAACCGTAGTGTGCTCGCCAAGTGAGGCGTATAATTCCCACCCCAGACGCACCTGCTCCGGACAGTGTTCCCATTCTGGACCCGCCTGTGAACCAGACTAGCCCATCCCCGGTTCCCATCCTGCCCTCCGTCCAGTCCTCCTTTGTAGGGAAGAGGAAGTTTAGCCCCTCGGAGAAGCCTATCTCAGGAACCATCGCGTCACTTGGCATACTCAGGATGGCTAGGTCCCCAAACAGGCCTCGCCATAAACCACAATGGCCCCAGCAGGAGCCGTTGTCCCTCCACATCCCCACGTCAGCCAATCTCATGGGCGCTCTGGCTGCCTCGTGCCTCACCCGGTCCGTCAACGGGGGCAACCACACCAGCACCTCCAGGGCCCTTGTGGGTGCCGTCCTCATAGCCCCGGTGATGCAAAGGCATGCAAGTCGCTGTAATTTGTCCAGCACTAGTCTGGACGCCATTTCCATGGATCCTGGCCACCAAACAACCGATCCGTGCATGAGCATCGGAGCGATCATCGTCCTGTATATCCATAGCATAGTTTGGGTTAGTTTGAGTTAGAGACTAAGCAAATAAACTAAAATACCAAATAAAATAATCAAAAAAATCTATCTTTTACCTGTGAAGGATTTGTTGACTGCTTAATTCCAAAATCGGCTAGGCTGCCTCGAATGGTGTCGAGAAAAGCTTCTGTAAAAATAATTAAAATGGAATTAAGTACTATTCACGTGGGATAAAATTTTCATACTATGGAGACACAAAATAAAACCAAAATCAACTCACCTGACAAAAGTAGTACCAAATCCCATTAAGGAGCGAGTTTCAGGCACCAAACAAACAATTAAGTAAAGATAAGGTAAAGGTAAGGCCGGATGCTCAAAAATGGGTTGCGTGAAATATCCCACAAGGGAAAAATCATCCAAAACTTCCACCATGACACCAATACTGCAACTCATGGCTTATTTGTTGAGAGTTGCGCACGCGAAATTTCCAGGAACCAACGTGAAAGACAAAGCGACCAAACGAGCTCGAAAATCTGGCCCGTTACAGTATGTCATCCGCATATCTAGACTTACTGAGTATTCTCTTATTCGGCAAAGGCGATTTCCTCCGATTACCGGTTACATCATCTTCTATGCATTTTTTTTATCAATATATATTTCGTGTAGTCCTGTAGTTATATAGAGAATGTAGCCTTTTACCTATGTATTCCAGTAATTGTATATACATCTGAAGTTGACTATGCCGGTTTTCAAAGCCTCTAACACAGCTCAGTGTTCCATAGTGTCGAAAGCCTTACGAATATCGACAATCGTCTCTTCTAAATATTGCTTACTCTACTGGTTGAGAAACAACCAGTTTGTTAGTTCAGCAATTAATTAGTGTTTTTTCTCTTTTTTGTGTAGGAATATTATAATTGCCTTACACCAGTTGCCTGATATTTTGTCTTCATTAGACACTTATTGGATACATTGCAGAGTTTATTTATAACGGAATCTCTTGCTTCTTATATCATTTCAATGAGAATAGGGTCTTCTCCAAACACTTTATTAACTTAATACAAGTAAAGCAATACTTCAATCCTTGCCGCGTGATCTCCAACGTCTCTCTCAATCGAATGTTTAGTATTTGTGATGTTACACGGTTAGCATTTTCTTGAAGTCTATATTGATATTATATAGTTTACTATAGATTTTGTGGGCAGTTTGCAGGGTACATTCTTAAGGCAAATTAATATGTTGTTTTTCATTCTTTCTAAGGCGTTTACTACTTCTGTTCTTCACAATTAACCTTTATATTTCTATTTCATAACATCTCCTTCCATTTTCTCCCTAATCAATTTTTTCATATTCATTCATGGCAACCTCTCTAAATTCTCTTTTTTTTAATTGGTGCACAGGGCATTTAGGCACAAGGATATTATTCTTGTGATTTAGGTCCAAACAATTTGTATTTAGAGAAGTCGCTACTTTTGGTATCAAGTCTCCAATTTCTTTCTTGATTTTAGTGTATGAACCGGTCAAAGTCTATTTTCTTTTTGAAGAAGGAATCCATGGATTACAGACAAAGGTATGTCTTGAATTGTGTTGATTCTTTCATGGTAGCTGATTTTTTTTCTGCTTTTTACCGAACTTAGCGTTGCAGTCACCAAACACACATGTATCATTACGCTTCCCAAAGGTATTTCTTAAGTTTTCGTAGATTTCTTCAACAACTTTATTCGTAAGTGACAAAGTAGGTGCGAAATGCTCTATAATCTTTAATGTATTTTTCGAGTTAATTTAGATAATAATCGAGGCTGCTTTATCGGATTCGCTAGCACACTCATTGATGTTTGAGGTTATTTTTTTGCTTATCACGAAACCGACTCTTGCTGGCTCTCATCTTCTTATCCTCGATAGTTGAATGCATCCTCTCTTTTTCTATCTGACTTCGCAAAACCTGTTCATATCCCATTTAATTTTATCAAATTCCTTTTCAAGTTCATATAAAGGTGCATCACTAACTAGCATTCTCATATTAACCGTTCCTATAGTCAGGGCCATATGTTTGTGATAGCCTAATATCTACCGGGTATTCTTAGTACCCCTAGTCTGAAACTTTTTCTCAGACTGAAGGGGACTCCGAGCCCTTTCATAGTAGTCACGTCCATGAGGAGCTCTATTGACTTTAGAACGTCAGACTCATCACTGTAGGTTGGCGAGTTTGGGTAGGGTGTAGGAAAGATAAGTTTGATACTTTCGATCAGAATGTAAGGTTGATGAGTTTATCAGGTATGGCGATGATTGATAACTAACCAATTACCAAAAATAGCAAGTGTTGAATAATTGATAGGAAAATATTAAACATTATCAAATATGTATAATTTTGTACCCTACCAAGTTCATAAATTGGGCCGATGTAAATAACGCAAAAAAGCTGGAGCACTATCAATAAAGGCCACGAATCGCATAAAGTGCTTTAAGCGTTGCAACTATAAACTTTACGTTGGGAATTTTATTGTAATTATTCGGTTATAAGAGCCCTCATGCACTGCAAACATGCTACACATTTATGAATATATCGCAAATGTACGAAGAGCCATATCGCAGTACATACATCGTTAACAAATTTAATTATTATTAAAGTTATCCATAGATTAATAATCATAGTAAATCTATAATGGAAGCTAATTGCTATTTTAGCTTAGATTTTCCTGTATCTATAATAAAATAAAATGCTCGTTTGAAAAATATTGAAAATATAGACTGGTTCCGAACCAAATATCATAGGATATTGACATACTTTCTGCCTGATTGCACGAAGGTCTCAAACACATTCAAAGTAATTATCAAAAAATAAAAATAATGTGTTTTTAGAGAGCTTATGTCCACACTAACAATTACACTTGACAGCTTTAATAACGCATTGTTTTATCCTGTAAATGTTTAAAAATTCACTTACTCAGCTTTATTGTTTTATAACAGTAGTAGAAAAATGCGGAATAGAACAATCTGGTATCAGTTGGATCAACTCGGTAATATGATACAGGAAATGCCGGCCTCTCTGAAATAAACCACCAGAACAATAAATGAAGAAGTTGCGACGCAGTTCTTTGTATCATTCTGTGGTGCCTAGTAGGTGGTCGGTCTACTCAGGGAAATAGAACTGAAAAAAATATTGAGCGAGTCTGCTAGTACTCGAGACACTGATGTGTAAACATATGTCCTAAATCTAATACCACCCTACCAGCTAGCTTTTTAGAAACGCCACTTGAGTCGTTGCAATCGCGGCGGTTCATGGATTAGCTTGTTCCTCAATGCGCATGGGATATCATGTCGCATCGGTTTACACATTTCCGACACATTTGTCGATATTACCTTCATATCGTCGCGTAAGATGTTTACACATCAAAAATTACGCACAGTGTTATGTGGACGACCTAACCATCTCAGTAAATCGGAATTTTCTGGGAGCTGTTCATAATAAAATACAACTAGCACTAAGTACTACAGTAAAGCGGCGAAGTTGACAAGAATTGAGGGTAAACTCATCAAAAACACAAACAGTTGACGATGTATGGACAGAAGATACAGAGAATTACGGAGTATGAATATTTGGGGCCCAACCTTCACCATAAGTTAATATAAGCTCAGAATCTGTAAAAGACAACAACCACAGTTATAAGAGTCGTATGCAGGTGGAAAAGTATACAATCCAAGGAAGGCTTGGAGGCTAAAGCCTGGAGTGATGATTTGGGTATACGTCCGGATCATAATACCAGCAATTAAATAATATGCATCCTTTGTTTGGGTTAGGGCAAAAAGCCAAATGCCCGACGGCCATGAAAAATATTAGCAAAGTACATTGGATCGTCTGGGAATAACGGCGGCAATGGCAGCAACGACCACCGCCATGGAGATTCTCCTAGGACTTCATTTTGTCGTGAATTCGGAGGCCTTAATGGCGCTATATATAGAGTTAGTTTACCTTTTGGTTTAAACCAAACTTTCAAAATTATAATTTTAGAAAGGGGAGAAGAAGAAACAAGGCAATAATTAAAAATATTTAAAAGAACTATCTAGTTCGTTGATAAGTCAACGACAGAGATCAGTAGTGAACAAAAAGTGTATAACTCAACCACCAGTAGGGAGTGTTTTCCAGGAGATGATTTATAAATAGACAAATTGATGGCATTACTGCAAAATTTGCAGTAGATTTTACTGCCATTGAGATGTTTCTTCTAAACGAAACAGTAATACCCTGAAATAAGTGACAGAAAATGACGCCTCCGACATGTTTACAAAAAATAATCCAGAAGAATTCTTGAATGTACCACAATATCATGGAACTAAAAGCATATCCCTCCAGTAGATCGTACGCAGTAGATAATTAAACTTTTCATCACATCGTATGCATATGTGTAGCGCAAAGAGTAAAAATATTTAAGCATTTTGAGTAGGATCTTAAAGAAATAGCGGCGGCCTTCATTTACAGTGTCCTGAACTTCATCAGATATACTCTTATGATGAAATAATGGCCGAGGGCAGAGCTTCAATGTAGCGGGAATAGAATGATAAACTGATGAGGAGGTATGTACTTTTTGGTGATAAAGCTGCCCTTATTGTCTTCAAAAAGGATGAAAATGCATATCAGTTCAATAATGATCAAAACGAATGAAATATCTAATGATGCATCTATTTTTTCTTCAAGCTATCAGAACGCTGTATTGAATTTTTTTTATATGGAAGACATATCTATTTTATCAAATTTATGGGTTAGTTTTAGCAATCTTTTCTCCGCAAAGCTATCAAAGCACAGAAGCCACAGATACCCCGAAAGGTTTGGCACTACAAATCTGCAAAGTGGCGTGTTCTTCGTGAGTTTTATCTTTCTTTTCCTTGCAAAGATGTCTACTTTAGGAATCAAAACACCTTTGAATCTGCTAATGAGATAACTCAAGTTATCCTAGCGGGTATGGAAGCTTTCATCCCTTCATCTATGAAACTTATCTTAAACAGTAAACCATGGTTTGGGAAAAACTGCTCAAGAGCAGTCAATGCTACAAATGTCGCCTACCCTAAATGGCGCCGAGATCCAGCAGCCAAAAAGCGAAATATATTCACCACAACTAGAAACCAGTATAAGCGTACTAATGAGATATAACGAGCATATCAAGATCAAGCTTCTCAACTGTACTAACGGATCTAGATCATTCTGGTCAGTTGCCAAAGCTGTCAATCGGGTTTTCTCAAAGACATCAATCCCACCACTGGCCAAAGATGATAGCGAAAACTGTCAAAGAAAAAGCGAACATTCTTGCTGAAATGTGTATATCAAATTCTAACTTAGACACCTACTCAAGGAAAGGCTCCTCCAACTATCCCGAGAGAGAATTCCTCAATGCCAGGTCTGGTATTTTGCCAACGCGAAGTGAAACGAATACTCATCAGATACTAACAATGCCACCGGAATGAGCGGCGTTCCCGCAATAGTGCTTAACAAATATACTGCTGAACTAATAGTTCCACTATGCAGGCTTTTCTCCCTATCATACAGAACTGCATCTTTTTCTGCTGGAAATGCACCGAAGTGCAACCAATCTCGAAGAAAGGTAAAAAACGATCCCAAATAACTACCGTCCAATTGCCTTAGTTCCCATCATGTTCAAAGTCATGGAGAAACTGACCAACGAACAGCTCTTAAAATACCTCGATTCGGCAGGCATCATAAGCTATCGCTAGTATGGCTTCCGCAAGCACGGATCAATGGGAGATCTCCTGATTTACGTGACCTACCTGTGGACCAAAGCTATCGAGAGCTACTGCGAATCCCGTGCAGTTGTTCTCGACATATCCACAGCGTTTGTTAGGGTGTGAAATGATGGATTATTAAGTTAATTAATAGGGTACCACCAGCACTGCTTCTATGACTTTCCAATTTCCTAAGGGATTGAAGCATCTGAGTTGGTATTAATGTATATCTCTCGGAGGAATTTAAAATCAATGCCAGAGTTCTTCAAGGGTATATAATATCTCCCACACTGTTCCTGCTCTATATCAATAAACTCTTAGACAGGATAAGCAATTGTATTTACAACTTTGCAGACGACAGCACCCTTATATCCTCATTCATGTCGCGAACTCCAATGACCGCTGCTTTTTCACAACGCGAGCGAGAATATAAGATTGCCGCCATCAATGGTGTAGTGTATCAGAAAAACAGTTGGTATTTCATAAACTAGATCGTGACGGCAACCCGACTATTTCGAGGTCTAGATGAAGGTTATTTACATTACCTACTACACGTAATATTATTGTTTAACTGCAATGAACGAGATAGTCGATGCGGGTGACAAGGCCAAGACAACCTTGTTGAATTGGTATTGTTATTGTAACATTATATTTATAGTACGAACCTACGACAACCCAAGGCAGAGTAGAGTAGAGAGAGACTAGAAGACTGAGTGAAGCATTGATATGCGTACGTAGATTATAAGGGTATACATTATGTCGCGTTACTATCTTGTCTTTTCCTTGCTATAATCAATACAGAACTCTATAGTTACCTGGAGTTTTATTCAATAAATAAAAGGAGTTCTACAATGAGGATATGAACATCATCTTGGAATGGGGTGAGGATAACAAAGTCTAGTTTAACGCAGGAAAAACTGAATCAGCTCAAACAAAAAACAAATACCGCAGGACCTGACTTATCAACAGGACAAACACTGAGTCTGGACTCATCTATAAGCTTGCTGGGTATCTACGTAGAACACAACATGTATTGGCGTAACAGCACAAACATTGTATACACCTCATTAACTCTTGCTGCTTTGTAAGGCCCAGATGAGACCATCTCTGGAATACTGTTTCTATGTATGGAGCTCGGCACCCAAACACTTGGTCAAGATATTAGACTCCATACAGAAGAGAGCTGTCCATCTTGTGGATCACGTATAGTTGACTAAAGATCTTGATTGTCTTGAACATCAAAGAAAAGTGGCGAATTTATCTCTTTACTATCGATACTACTATGGAAGGTGTTCGAACGAGTAACGAGCTGCAACTTATGATTCCTTCCGCCCAGAGTTGTGCCAAACAGAAACACACAAGCTGCTGCTCATCAACATACGATTCAGTTGCGGGACTCATTTGTCTGGAGGACTACCTCGTTCTGGAATGGACTTCCGAACATCTTTCCCGAAAACTACAACCTAATGCGCTTCAAGTCTAAAGTCCACCGCCTTCTCTGCATACGCACTGCTTGTTGAGTGGTATAGGATCTTCCATTTGTTTGTATGCCGAACATAAAAGCTAAAAGTAGTGAAGATGTGTATTTAGAAGTAAATAGTGAAATTTAAATTTTGTTGACCATTAGTGGGCAAAGGAGATCCGAAAGAGACATTTTATATATATTGATGTATTAAAAGGAAATTTCACATGCTACTATATGATAATTCTTGTAAGAATACTGGAAATACCCTTTCCCAATAGCTTACAATAATTCTAGTTTTCTAGAATGATGAGTAGAGAGCAGCATGATACATCAAGACCGCTGCACTTCAAAATCCCACCTGGAAGCCACTGGATCAATTCTGTGTTTTTCCTTTCTATAAAATGTTAGTTTTTATTCTCAAAATATAAGACTTATCATTTGAGCAAGAATTAAACTAAAAATAGCGGATTGCTTTTTGCGATACCTGACTATATTAGTTAACAGGATGATATAGGTTTCGGTTTAGTGCAAACATGTAACGAAATAGCGGTGCGCTGAACAAGCGTATATGGATGCAAACTGCCTCGTTATGGCCGTATAAATATGTAGTTGTCTCTGCAATAACAACGAGACATTTTTGAAGTGTTAATACAGTGACTGGCAAAGAGTTCGCAATATATCGAAAAACAGTATTATTAGGATGTCCATGTGCAGCGCTTTTGCCACTGCGACTCCCAAAAAAAATATTGATTACCTACTGGTGGCGAGGAAATAAAACAATTTTATATCAAAAATATGAGAACACTGGAAATGCGCTAATAAAAAACGAAAGTTGAGCATGACATGATAATTATTAATTAAAAAATTCGTTAGATTAAATAACAAATACGTACAATGGAAAAAGATTAGAAACTCTGTACATATTTCTTTTGGACATAAGAAAAATTATTTTTAATTGTAACTGATTACTACATGTCGAATCTTATGTTAAAATGCTAAAACTAACTCAATTAGATTCTAAGTAATGTTAAGCCGTCTCCTAAAAACAGGTTTAAAATCTAGGATACAAAGTCGAAAATTATGCCTTTATGCGTGCAACTCATATTTAAGTGTACTTCTTGACAATCTCTGTAGCCATTAGTTATTACAAATGGAAAAAAGTATCTTGGTTATATAAGATACAAGTATTTGAGAAAACCAGGAAGAACAAATTTAACTTTTGTTAATTGCATTTTGTCCAAAAAATATTTATTTGGTTAGTAACGAAAACGATTTTCTCTTAAACCCTGTCATGTATCTTTAGGACAGTGATTTTTTTTTCGATAGAAACTAAGATCTAGCTGTAATAAGTAATCTCATTTTACTGGAAAAATCTAAAACATGTTTTTTGTTTCGGTTAAAATTGGACGTAATGCTGTTGGTTGCAATTTGTTAATTTCACCAAAAAATCAGATTGTAGTGAAATTCGGATTATAACCGCTGTAACGACTAACAGTGTTTTTGGTTTTATTTTATTCATTTCAAAAATACGAACGTAGAATATTAATTCTAATAATATATGAAAAGTACTTTTAAAAAAACTAAATTTATTTTTGTTAAGGGTATTCTTCGTGACAGTCGCACATATATTTTTTTCTTCAAACGTCACTAAATCCGTCATTACTCGACTGTGTACGCGGCAGTAAAGTTTCGTTTTTCCTCCGCCGGAGCTTTACTTTTCACTTTTCCGCCGGCGGAGGTAAAAGTGTTGTCATAGTAACATAGATACAATACAAACAAACATCAAAATAAGCGTCAACAACTCAAGTGTTATTAAACTAAAATTTGTATTTATCACTCAATTTGTGATTGCATTTCTAAAAATCACTAATTTAGGAACAAATTGGTTATTATTTAATCGAGCTTACTCAATAACTGCTTATCAATACGGAATTAAAATGCAATCGAAAACGCAATTTTAAAAATATAATTATTGTTGACAGTGTCCACTGACAGCTTTATGTTACATTACTATAGCAACAACCTGAGCCTATTCACCGACATCGCACCGGTCTAAGCCGCCTTGCGAACCCATCACTTATCTTTAATAATAATTAGATATTATTACTATTAAAAAGAGATGTTTTTGCATTAATTTGTCGACATTTGAAGAAAAAACAGCATATTTTATTTGGAGGAAAGTTACTTTTCATGGCTTGCTCTCTATTACCAGCCTCACTCCGTTCGGCTGTTAAACACGAGCGCGCCATGAAAAGTATTACTTTTCCTCCATATAAAATAATATACTATTCTTCACCTTCGTCATCAGCAGGATCTGCAGTTTCAGCATTTGGTCTGCCATAGTGTTTAAAGCATGACTAAAAAGCTTATGTGACAATAGCATTAGTTATCTTCCCAGTTTAGCAGTGGTATGTGACAGCGATTTGGCATATAACCCATCAGAGTACGATCTCGTTTTGTTATTGTCATTGGTTACTTCCAAGTGTTGTCAAACCTGTAGGTGGGCTCAACTTTTATCTTAACACCGACGCGACGTAACCGTTTTTTTATAATTTTTGGAAAAATATTCTTTTCATGTCACTAATTCTATCAAGTTGTTTTAGTACACATTTTAAATCTTTGAAGTTTATGATGAACCAGTCTTCGTCTATCACTCTGACAATTCCAGATTCTTTGTAAATTTTAATGAAAGCTGTGGGGTTCAATACCTCTTCACTTTTTCGTAGATTTTTCTTAACTCGACCAAATACTCTGTCAGCCGGTAAGTACGAGTGACCGCGGACTGAGAAATACATTACTGTCTCTTCTTAGCCCAATATATAGAAACATCCAAGCTTGCACTAATTGTGGGTAAAATATTTTTCTTTTTATAACTATTTGGTATGGTAAGAGGAGCCTGAAACTAGGTTTGCGGCCTCGAAAGCTCTGGGGAGAACTTTTGATAGGTGAAAAAACCTTGAAATTTTGACACCTTTCCAGTTTTTTTGCTTATTAGTCAAAAACTGCACAGTCTACAGAAAATTTCATTCTGGCCAAAGTTAATACAGACAAAATTTTCTACAAAATAGATAGGTCAAACTTAATTTTATACCGTCTTATTCCTTTCCCACAGGTCTTTGAATTTCGATGAAATTTTTTTTTAAATTTTAAAATGCAGGTTTTTGCTCATTTTGACTTCTATATATCGTTTATGGTGCTTATTTTACTTTTTTTATGATTGATATGATCATTACTTATGTTGTACAATTTGATATATATATAATATGTAAAAATGTAGGTTTGAGGTTTTCAGGGAAAAAGATTGGAAAAAGGAGTTTTATTTACAAGAGAAGTAATTAGCATGAATAATAATAAAGGTATATTAATTAGTACTAACACCTACAATAATAACAAAATAGTATGTATTTCTACGTAACTCACATTACCCTCATTCGTTTTGAAGGTCTAGGTTGAGGCTCCTCCGCAAATTCGTCTCAGACCTCTTCAGCTTCTGTATTTTCATCTTCCTCTTCTAGTCCTTCCTCGTTCTCCACATCTCCCGCTTCAGTGACATCCTCGTCAACGTCCTCCTCGATTTTAATGGTTTGTGCAAGAAGTGCCCGAAGAATTTTTGCAGACTGTGGTTCACATCAGACCAGATTTTCGTCAGGTGCACGCACTGGTGCACCCTTTCTTGCAGCTGCAGAATTTCGGTTGTAGCAATGGCTAGGGTGCTGGTTCCCTTTTTATTTTAGTGGTGGTGAGACCAAGGCTGTCTCAGTTCCACCCTCCATTTTAGCGAGTCTAAGCTGTGCCCAGCCAGCAATGTACTGAGATAACCCACCTCTTTAAAAGACTATTTCATTAGACCTGATACATTCATTTTTGAGCACCCTATATATGTATATATTTTGAGACACCCTTTATACATGTAAAAGATAAATCAAGTCATAAATTGAAGTCGAGTTTTTGCGAGGTTTTTTGGAGGAGATCCGAAAGGTATTACTCGAGAACGAAAAACAGAGAGTCAGAAGCCAGCGGAGTGTACGGTTTATTTTGGTGAATTGTTTTGCTTTTGTGTTGCAATATGTCATTACAAGTCGGTAAAATTAAACTTATATTGTTATTAACATAATTTGTACCATTATATATTTGATAATCATTGATAATTTATATTTGATGGTATTAACCTGTGTATATATTTTGATATTGTTATAAACATAATTTGCACAAATATTTCATTTATTGCCATAGATAATTTATATTTGATGGTATAACATGTGTATATATAAATTTATTGAAATCATTTTATGCTGTGAATAACACTGTATTGTTTGCTGTCGTTTCGTGCTGGAATTTTAGTTTTAGTATGACTGTGATTGTAATGTAAGTAAGGGACTTGATGAATCCACTAACATTTTCCTCCCCTGACTGAGCGAATATCCATCCTAGCTATAAATCGTGAGCTTGCGAGCAAGGCACCCTGAGTCGTTCTTTTAACAAATGGTATATTTTTATGATTTGTTTTTGTATGAAACCTATGTGAAATTTAAATTAACATTAATTTGTAACCTTGATTTTTGACTTGATGCCAATTGCTTATAAGCACCCGAAACGACAAAAGATCTGTAGCCTGTGCACAACTACACAGAATAAAAGCATATAAAACAGAGCTTTATCCACAATACCGAAACAGAATTTTTGCACTCGACGCGCGTTTCGCTAACCATGTTAGCATCATCAGGAGATGATTAAGACTAAAATTAAAATCTACCTAACTCCCTTTTATACTACTGTTTGCTCAATCAAGAGGAACCAAAAAGAACCAATCCTGGAATCCCACTAGTCACGCTGGATTAACCAATACAATGGACTATACGGAATAGGCCCTCTATCTCTATTTAACCTATTCTTACATTTAATAATTTCCATACTTTCATATGCGTCTAATAATCTCCTATCAGTTATATTATGAATTAATTTTAAATTTTTTATTGTTATTCTATGATTATTATCAAAAGCATGCTCGGCAACACTTGATTTTTCTGTTCTACCATACTTTAAATGAGCTATATGTTCTTTGAATCTCGTCTGTATAGATCGTCTAGTTTGCCCAACATATTTTTGGTTACAATCCATACATCCAATTTCATATATTCCACTTCTTTCTAACATTTCAATTTTGTCCTTTGGACCACCTAATAGTTTCTTAATATTAAACTGAGTCTGGTATACTAATTTTAAACCTACTTCCTTAAAAACTTTTTGGAGTCCTCTAGTATACTGAGGATTATACGGTATCGAAACATATTTTGTATTTTCATCCTGATTAACGAAAGAAGTGGAATCACGAATGGTCTTTCTAAACAAATGCCTATTAATTAGTCTATTTATTAAGTTAGTATTGAAACCATTAACTTCCGCTATATTCCTAATGATTCCTTCCACTGCGACCAACATAAAATGGCCAGCTTTCATTTTTTAGTACACCGTATGGTTAACTTTCCTCTTAGCAGAGAAAGATTTAATAAGGAAAAGGAAACAATTAGGAATATAGCGGAAGTTAATGGTTTCAATACTAACTTAATAAATAGACTAATTAATAGGCATTTGTTTAGAAAGACCATTCGTGATTCCACTTCTTTTGTTAATCAAGATGACAATACAAAATATGTTTCGATACCGTATAATCCTCAGTATACTAGAGGACTCCAAAAAGTTTTTAAGGAAGTAGGTTTAAAATTAGTATACCAGACTCAGTTTAATATTAAGAAACTATTAGGTGGTCCAAAGGACAAAATTGAAATGTTAGAAAGAAGTGGAATATATGAAATTGGATGTATGGATTGTAACCAAAAATATGTTGGGCAAACTAGACGATCTATACAGACGAGATTCAAAGAACATATAGCTCATTTAAAGTATGGTAGAACAGAAAAATCAAGTGTTGCCGAGCATGCTTTTGATAATAATCATAGAATAACAATAAAAAATTTAAAATTAATTCATAATATAACTGATAGGAGATTATTAGACGCATATGAAAGTATGGAAATATTAAATGTAAGAATAGTTGATTGAGCAAACAGTAGTATAAAAGGGAGTTAGGTAGATTTTAATTTTAGTCTTAATCATCTCCTGATGATGCTAACATGGTTAGCGAAACGCGCGTCGAGTGCAAAAATTCTGTTTCGGTATTGTGGACAAAACTCTGTTTTAGTGCATGTTGTCGAAGGTTCCAAACCCCAACATAGATAAAAGCATATATTCGGAATTGAAATATATTATATCGAAATGACTATTAGCAATAAGCAACAGAAAAGGTATGAGCTATTTGAATCGTTCTTCCGTGCCCTATAATCTTACAGCCTACAAGAGAAATACTATTAAATCACAAAAGTGTTTACATAATATAATCAATCGCTAAGCGATGACGAAGGAAATATATATTAATCGGCCTGCAGGTCTTATTAGAGTTATTGGCTCAATTTGCAACTATAGCTGAGTAGCCTCCCGTATGGGACCTCAGTACCTGCTGGCGACGTCTGGCTAACTAATACTAAACTCTTCAGTTTTGTATGTTATGTAGTAATGTCACAAGTGTGGAACGACAAATTGCGGTGCGTGAGACATAATTGTTATACTAATAAAGGTTGTACAGCATAACTCGGTTTAGGCATTGTGATCGGGGTTTTCTCTGCCATGCTCTTTTCCTTCGTGAATTCCAGGCGGAGTATGGCACGCTTTTCTTTAATAAATTAGGCGTATTAGGACTCTGTGGTTTAGTTTACATGATGCACCTTTCCATCAAATTTCCCTAATTGTGTTTAGTCGAAGCGCAATCCGAATAATTAAAAATTGTGTAAGATATAATAATATCACAGCGTAGGTATTAATTTTCTTTTTAGTCTATTTTGACCATCATTGGCAAAATAAAGGCGGGACACAGCTTGTCTCATTCAACTATGTTGAACAGGCCTGGGTAAGTTATACTACAGTACTTAATAAAATGTTCTAACCATCACAGGTCAGCTGCATCAATAAATTATAATTAATTGATTTGTTTAGATTTCAGAAAAAAAAATGGAGACATTTGACAAAAAAAAATATATTTTCGGATACGTTTATGTGCAGAATGATCTTCTCAATCTTCTTCTTCTTCTTCTACATCTTTATTTAGGACTGTGTCCTGTTTTTTGCAAGATAGTACCTAGTTCTCGAATCATTTTCGGTGATCTTCCTGAAAGTCTAGAAATGTTTGGCATTCTAGTTTGTCAATATGATCTCTGCATTTCCGTCAAAAATACCTTATCCATTATCCATCTCACTATATCCTGAATTTCGCACTTGCCTTATTTAGTCTCTCACTTTTCCTCTTTATATTTCTGTCGCTGATGATGTCTACTCCGAGATATTAAAAGTTCATTACCTAATTTACTATTTTGTTGTAGTCAGGCAGTTCGCTGCTCAAAGCAAATTAAAGATAGTTAGGAAATGTGGCTTCTGCATTGATATGATATGATCGCATTTATGTTCCTGCCGTTTCTGCAGATCATTCTCGTCTCCGATATAAGAACGGCGTATGACCAAGTTAAACAAAACTGGACTAAGTGCAAGTGGGATTTTGTTTATTGTTTCATTGCCTTATTACTCGCTGTTAAATTGATTGTATTAATTTTCTTAAATATTTGATATCATGTTGTAATCAATGAATCAATTTGTTAGTAGCTTTAATACATCTACCAATCTTACTCAATCGAATTCTTATGTGAGATTCAACCAGTAGTGATTTCGCAGCCGGCGCCATCTACTCCAAACGTACTAAGTTAATCGGAGATAGGCAGAACTATACAATAGTAATATTTGGCTACTACTTGACCTGTGTACATCAGGTGAACCTAGACAAATGCATCAGAAGGTTTGTACTTCTGTACCTTCCGTTCTTTATCAACTGCCGACCCATCCATAGACGCGTTTCACCGTGTAACGGCTCGTCACTATGGCTTAGGGTCAGCAGATGTGAGAACGGACTAACGGCTAGTATTATTATGGCTTTGCATGGCCATCCACTCGCTTCGCTCGATACGGGGGCTCAATCAACAAGAACTAACTTGGCGGCACCTCGCGTTGGTGCCTAAGAGTGTCTGTCAAGCTTTCTTTGAGGTATTTGGATACTTAGCCGATGGGGCAGTCAAGTTTTGAGGTGCTCGCTCATCTACGAGAAGCTTTAGTCGTATTTAGAATGTCTGTCGCACCCATTTGCGCAGCGCGCTTACTTGCGGCGGGCTTCGCTAAAGAGGAGATGGAAATACAAGACGAGGGGCATGGCGCTGTGACACATGCATATTTTTCCTGTTGGTTTCTTCTTTTCTTGGCCTTAGCTCTGCAAATTATTTTCCCTCTACGAGGTTTTACTTTTCCATTCTTCAGATGAGAATTGGATTTGGGCGAATGTTAATGTTTTGGCGATCGTTTAGGAAGGAATTGGCTCCCGGCCGTTCTTCTAGCCGAAATTGAGACCAAATGGATGAAATGAGTTCTGCCCAACTTCCAAGTACCCTTCATCCGCCGACAAAAAGCTCTTAAAATCTAAAATGAAACATCCAGGTCTGCTTTTAAAAAAAAATTAATTTGATGGTACTGGCTCAAACGTCAATTGAAACTATCGTGTTGTAAAGCAAAAAAAAATATAAAACTGAAAATCAATAGCTCATCGATAAAATATTTTTAGGTGCTTTTCATATATCATCCTGTATTTCAGAAATTAACAGGAATTTGGTAACACTGTAAACAATTTTTAAATCAGCATAAAAGGGCAACATTTCTCTAATATATCCGACCCCGTAGCTCTTACCTTTTCGGAGATAGCAATAGTGGCACCACCTGAATAAAAGTAGAGAGAGAAAAACTCAAGGACGTGCTGAGCACAATTTATAACAAAATTTCCGTCAAAAACTAAACTAAACTAAACCTAATAATCGAAAAATTGCAAAAAGCATGTCCCCATTAAAAAAATTGATAACTGCTAAAATAGGAGATATGGGAAAATTTGCGAATCTATGATGATACTAATTTTAAACCAGAAACTTAAATCGATTTATAAGAACTTAAAAAGATGACAAATATTGAAATAAGATTTTCAATTCAACTTAAAAGTTTAAACAATAAGTTATACTGGAACATTGAGCATGGCTTTTGGTAGACAGGTTTCTGTATTTTATGTTTATGATGCCTCGAAACTAAGACATTAATAATAAGACGTCTCCAGCTACTTAATGCTGTCTTCTTTTTAAAGAGAGCCCACCCGTATTTTTTGCGTCACTCCAGAGGAATGCCTCGTCCTAGTCTGAAAGACCTAAAAACAATGACAAATTTAAATTTAACTGGTTCTGGTGGCTAAAAATAAACATCCAAACGATGTAGCGCCTCGTTCCGGCTGGTTTTTATCTCGAAAATAAAAGGAAACTAACTGGCGGGTACCGACGCCTTCGAGTTCTGACAATAGTGCTAAAGATTCCTTGAAAAGATGGACCTTTTCTGGTTATCGAAAGCGGTTTGACTACCAGACAGTTAATATTGGTAGCATTTAAAAGCATTCAGTTGGGGGAGAGAGATATGCCGATTATAGAATCAATATTTTCCTGAGAAGAATTGAAATCAATGCCTCCGAGGTTTATTTATTCATATGATCAAGACCTTTTGCTAAACCACTCGGTTGCTCTAGGGATGGTTTCTTGAAGTCTGATGTAATGAAAATGTATTAAAACATCCATACTAATATAAGCCCATGAAAATCCCAGTAAGAGAAAATAAATTCAAGAACTAGGTATCGATATCCATTTAAGCATACACGCTATGTCGAATAAGGTAAATTTAATTAATGTTAAAAATTTTTAGTTTATTGTATACTGATATGATTTATATTGCTATAGAAGATTCAATTTTTTCTATCGAATTGTTACTTCCAATCCACTCGATGTTTAAATTTACATCATATGAACTAGAAAATAAAGAATATATGCAACCAGAACCGAAGAGGACCTCTTTAATGCGTGCTTTCTAATTCATTCATTCATGTACGAAGTAGAGTAAAAGGTAACGTTGACATAAAAAGTTTAAATTTAGTTTGGCTGGTTTCTTCCAATATTTGGATACATATCGTTTAACAGGCTGCTTCAGCAGGCATAAGAATCGATCAAAGTCGAACTTTTCTACCTTCTGCAGTTCTATAACTGATATTAAGAACGACTATGTGGTCACGCATTGTACAGTATGGTGGAACATAATATTGGCGAGATTTGTAATGTTTTTGACAAGGCTTCTGCCCCGGCTTAAAATTTCATTTTGAGTGGCGATGCTGCTTTTTAGTTCAACGATAATTCGATATGAAAAACTGCCATATTTTTAAGCTCACTCTTTTTGCCTTCATCCTACTATTTTTTTAAAGTACACGGGAAAATGCCTACGCAAGCGCTATAATTACAAAACTAGCATCTACTTTTCAATACCAAGTGGAAGACAGTAGTTTATCACTTCATTTTAGAGTATTTATAAATGTTTGAAGGAACCAAGAACTGGACATTAATTTGAAGAATTTGGGCCAAATATTTAGAAGGATCCTCTCCTGATCTATCGGGATTCTCGCTAGTAATTTCTGAATAATAATAAGCTAGCTGCTAATAATATATATATTTTTTTTAATGGTACGGAATAAGTGGAACCTGCCTTTTCTCTAAAAAATCCCTTTTGTTAGTGGCGAAAAAGCATTTTTAAGATAAACTAGGCTTTAGTATATGCCGAGCTTAAAGCAGTATGTTGCAAATGGGATTTATTTAAACATTGCAAAGTATCCGTAGGCCTCGAATCCTTTGACTTGTGCAAGCATCTTTGCACGTAATTAGCATAGAAAATTCTTGGCACTTAATCTTATCTTCATTAATAGTATTGTTTTTGTTTGTATGTGTTTTATCATGTATCAGCATTTCATAACCTATAGATAATCTAACTAAACCTTATACCCATTTTAAAAATCATTTAAAATTACCAAAAACCCCCTTTAATGCAATATTCTCAATGCGTTTTTTCGGCTTTTGTCGGTTCCGGCATTAAACTTTTACTGAATAATTTGAACCTCTCACATCCAGGCTGTGTGAAAATCAAATATGTTCTGCCTTAAAACAAGGCTATACCTTTAGATCGAAAATACCATACAAAAATACAAATAAATAAATTTGGAAATGATCAAGCATTCTAAAAATTATCTCGCAGAATTAAAAAAATTATGCATTTAAAATTGCCTTTTGTCAAGCCTTTAGTTGTTTAATCATCCACAATCAGCATACAACAAACCTTAAATTATCACATGCAATACACACCAAGTAATAACTTTTAATAAATTCGCATTCGTCGCTATAAAAACATCACACGCACTTGCATCGGTCCATGTTTCATCGGCGCAGTGCATTGTCATCCCCTAATTTTCATCCCCCTGTATTTGCTGGGGACAAATACTTCATTCTGACATGTCGCTGTACTAGACCAAAGTAATACTTTTTTGTTTGTTTGTTTTGTCAATATTTGACTACTTTTTTATTGGATTCAGATGACAGATATGCTCTGTTATCGTGGGAAGTTTTTCGGCTGATTAAAGCTGCATGATTGATAGACTCTTTTCTAAAAGCTGAAGACAATTTGCTCTACTCTACAGTTATAACAGGGGATATGATAGTCTCTGACAAAATATAAAAAACGACGATATTGCACACGGTCAGTGTGGTAAAATTTAATTTTTTTTCTCGTATTTTGCGTTTTTTTTTTATATGTCCTGAGATTATTATTTAAAATTTGGTACATTAGCTTTAATATTCTTCACATCAAAATATCTATCAAAATCGTCAGTGGCAGTATACAGGTTATTAATTTTTTTTGGATTACCTACCATTCGATCTTTCGGACCATTTTTTGAGCATCCCTGTGAGTTTTGATATGATATTTTAATTGGGGGCTTTAATCTTTGAACTTACCAATGTCAAATTGTTATTAAGCTCAACGTCTCTATAAGCAGAAAGATCCAACTCGAATACTGCCTAACATAATTGATTAGGTTCCTACAAATGCTAATCCAAAATTCGTTAATTGGAACCATGATTTTATCTAGCGAAGAATCAGTTTTGGACAGAAGAAAATCTGCATTCGTTACGCGAATCAATTTCCTGGGCATTTTTCCGTAAAAGTGAGGGACAGTATTATTGCAGAATATTTGATGGGATCATTTTCGGCCAGCTAGGCTAAAACGACAATATTATCGTCAATTTTACACAGAGCAACTCCCAGTGCTGCTAAATAGGTATCAATCCTTTTGAGAAATGAAATGTGGTTCCTACATGATGGTGCACAAGCGCATTTCAGAATAGACGTGAGGACTTACGAAATCAAAATTTTAACAATCGTTGAATAGACCTCAGGATCCCCAGATCTGAATAGCCTGGATTTCTTTTTCAGGGGTAACCTGAAAACATCAGTATATGAGACCAAAATCCAGACAGAAGAGAATTTGAGAGACAGAATAATAGCTTTATACATCATTCGCAATATTCCTGGAATATCTACTTATTCATCAGTCAATGAGCATTTTAGCTAGAGGCGGAAGTTTTCCATATTTTTTATAATTTTGTTTTGTTTTAATTAATGAAATTTTCCTCCGATTGTTCTCGTCCTGGACAGCTGATTTAAACAAAACTAAATTAATTGCTCAGATAATACCTTTATAACTACATTTACTTTTTAGGCGCGTAATTATATCTTTCACTTTATTATTGCCTACCTTCTCATACGAGATCCAACTGGGCTGAAATAGGACATTATGTACAGACTGTTTTCCAATCCAAAGCAAAGCTTTAGCAGCATTGAAAAATAAATTTCTTAACTGACTTTGGCTTATATTTGCAACCAATTCATTCATATTAAACTCTTTTGCGGTAGATCTATTATCATTAATGATACTTCAACTGAAATTTGATTTATTTGTTGATCCAGAGATAGACCTATCATTGTAAGCTCTTTTTGTTACGTTTAGTGTTCTTTTTTGTAATGTTGCTTACAGATTTTCTTGTCTTGTAATAGATTTGATGAGGAATATGGTTTTTAAAAGTATTGCAGAAAACGCAGATGGTTTGTAACTAGCTTTATTCGCTAACCGCTCATTCAGCTGTACATATTCCTGACTCACTAAGCCGTTTGTAGTTTTGTTCTTTTTAAATGCGTGGGTAAAAGTTTATGGCAGAAGAAATTCTATCTGTCTGTCTAAAAATCGGAAAAAATACCCTGTAAAAAAGCGTAAAAAAATATAATGATATTTAATTATAGCCTAAATAACGTATGTCCCGAAAGTTTTGGCACAAAATATTTAACCAAATATTTTTGTAATACGTAACTTTATTTAAACTTTTATTTTTTGCTATAATTAACGGCTTAGTAACTAACAAAATTATTAACTTAAATGAAATCAAAGCGCCCGTGCTGCTCAATTAGGCGCAATTTTCTGCGAACATCGCGCATTAGGTTCTGGGCAACTTGAACATCTATTTCGCCTATCTTTCCAAAAATTCTACGCCGTAGTTGTTCATCATTTTTGGCTTGCCACCATCCATCATACACTTTGCGGGATAACAATGCCCAAAATCTTCAATTGGGAGGGCCTGAGGTAAATTAGGGGGAGTTATCTTGTCTTCGTACGAAAGGTATGTTATTTGGCTCAAGTTTCTTTTAGCGGAAATCGGATACAAAAAATATCGTTCTATAGGATGATTCTACACAAGAATACTATCACAAAAATAATTTTCCTTTTCTCCGCAAATGTTTTGTTTTCCAGAAAACTAGATTTTTGTTATATGATAATTTAGCTAAAACCTATACTTGGATAATTTTCACATTATTTTTTTTTGTCATAGGCCGGTTCAGAAAAACCTATTAATTAAAACGGTGTTATTAGTTTTATCCGAAAATGCCTAATTAATGAAAATTTTTTATTTTTTTTGTAGTTTAGAATAGCGGAAATCGGCTACAAAAAATATCGTTCTATAGAATGATTCTACACAAGAATACTAGCACAAAAATAATTTTCCTTTTCTCCGCAAATGTTTTGTTTTACAGAAAACTAGATTTTTTTATATGATAATTTTGGGTTAGTATATGAGTTAGTTTGGGGTAATTTGGGATAGTGAAGACAAGCGCGCGTAGCGCGCTTGTCTTTTTACTCTGGTTAGTTTAGGTTAGTGTTAGTTTGGGTTAGTTTGGGTTAGTTTGAGTTAGTTTAGGTTAGTTTGGGTTAGTTTGGGTTAGTTTAGGTTAGATTGGGTTAGTTTGGATTAGTTTGGGTTAGTCTGGGTTAGTTTGGGGTAATTTGGGATAGTGAAGAGACAAGCGCGCGTAGCGCGCCTTTCTTTTTACTCTGGTTAATAATGGTTAGAGAGGTAGAGAGCTACTCTAAGCCAAAAATTTTTTTCTAGTGGATTTTCGCTCTTTTATTTTCATTTTTTTTTTTGAAAATGAGATTGATGTATTTGCGGGGAAAAACTTTGATTGTTCTGAGTTGAGACAGGTACTATAATGTCAAAAATAAATTTAATTTCTTCCTAACAGATTTTCGCTAAACGAAACTTGACCCTGTTATTTTGATGAAGGTAAGTAATTTTGAGTTGCTCTTGCATAATGGCAGCTTGCTAAGTCGGGCCAAAACATAATATCATCTCCATTGTGATGTTGGTGCAAAAAATCAACTAATTTATTGAGGCAGTTATTAATATACCTTTCTGCATCTATAGCTTCCCCCCTAACTCGACCCACATAAGGTCTGGATATCCCTCTAATTGAAATCTCACACCACACTAAAACTTTATCAGCAAATTTTGTTTTTTCCTTATATTTAACATTGTTTGGACACCCTTCTATATTGTCCGTATAAAAACCATCGTTTCCTTTGATTTCCGAGTTGGCAAGTGTAAAGTATTTTTCATCGTCCAGAATAATGACTTTCTCATTTGAAAAATGTATCCGCCTATAAGTTGACGACAGCATCTTGGTTGATTGATTTAGGGTATATTTAGGACACTTTCGTCTTTTTCGATATTTTTGACTGTTTCTTGCCAATTCCCGCGATACTGTACTCTTTGAAAAACGGAATTGACGAGCTAATTTTCTTGTAGAAACCCCGACTCTGTCTTTTGCTCTTCTTAAAAACCTTTCCGTTCTTTCTCGCGTAAAACTTCTTCTCGCGTAAAACTTCTTGGTCTTCCACTTTTTGGAAGATTTAAACAGGGAATTCCTTCTTCACATTCGGCTATAGTACGGTAAATACTTCTGCGTGAAATATTTTGGTTTTGAAAAATGCGAACTATTTCAGCCTTAGGGATTCGTCCAACCAAATTATAAATACTTTTTCGTAATTCTACTTTATTAGACATTTTAATGCAACTGATTTTAAAAAATGACATGTCGAACTAATGTCAAGGAAATAAACAATTTTTTGTTTCCAAAGCCATCTCGATATATTATCATTACAACCTATTTTTAGGCCCCTAAATTTTGTGCCAACACTTTCGGGACATACGTTACAGTTTCCAAAATAAACACCAGGAATACAAACAACCAGTTTATAAGAAAATAATACTACTTGGGTAGAACAATCTACTTTCTTAAAATTTAGAAGATTTTCTGACTATTGATGGTTAATATTATGCTAAAAAAATTTATGGAATGTCACTTAAGCTGACCTATTTATGCCACAGGTGGTAATTAATGTTCAAATTACAATTATATTAATTGCTATGGTAATTAAGTTTCACAACAAATTACATTAATTAAGTATCAATTATACGATTTAGGCCTGGTACTCACTGCGACTAAACTTGAAATCAAAAAGTAGCACAAGTTATGGTACTTTAGCAAGTCTCTGATCAATAACTTAACATTACTAATTACTATATAAAAACTTCAATAAATTACCTCGATACTACTTAACGAGAGGAGTTATCTTTAAAAGAATATTTTAATATTACCCAGTTACTATTACTTAAATATGTAACAATTTATATGTTAAAATTAGAGAATAAATATCCACTAAACTACGCTTACCTTATTCCCTTGGCAGCTGGAATATAAAAGATTTCTGAAATGTCTTCAAAATGCTGAACTAAACGGGATTTACTGAATAAATAAAAATAAATAGTAAGGAGTTAAGCTCAATTCTACCGATATCAAGGCAAAACGTTCAATAATAAGGTTTAAATAGTTTTATTTAATTTTCTGCCATGGGTTTGACAAGCAGATGCAATAAACTTAGCATAAATAACCTAAACGGCCTAATTTTATGGCATATTTTTAGGTATTAACGAGAATGAAAGCGATAAAAGATTGTCAGGGCTTTAGCGGACTGCCTTTTACAAAAAATAACACTAGGTTAGGTTAGCGAACTGAATCTCAGTATCCCTTGAAGTAATATTTCAGAATATAATCCTCGGTAATTGTCTTTAAAGTTCTCACTAAGAAAATTTAAGGTATTAGCACAATAGAGCAAGAACTAAATCATAGATACAGGTAGGGCTAACACTTAATAATTAAAATAGATCCTACCAGGACACGATGATACCTTCAGCCTTCCGTATGTGAAAGCTACTGGACTGTACTCCAATGTAGATGGACAAGCTAGGTGAACCTCTCAGCTGGAAAAATCACTTTCTACACAAAACCCTCGGCCTGGTTCATTTCGGATAAGCAGGCGGGCTCCTGTTGAAGGAAGGAATTCCCCATAATAAATGGGCATCAATCCCTCGGAAAGACCCTAGTGAAATGACTTACGATTTTTTTAGCCATCTACTAAAAAGCACATAAGTCGAACCTACCATCTAAAATAAAAGGGTTATCATACCGCTTCTCACACGATGATTCACAACAGCATAGCCGGTACTCTAACAAAAGATACGCGTTACTATGCTTTGTAATATTAGCAAAAAAATGTTATCTGGCAATCATCAACCAGTAGTTGAAAACTTAATTGCCATAAGGCACCTTCGTGGACGGAAGTCTAGATGAGAACACCCGTCAATCTTAACTTCCTTCGATATATCCTATTTTCTTGCGCATCTTCGGAAGGCGCTCGCTGTCAAACGGGTCGGAGTACCGAAATCCACTCGTAGTACCGTATATCACAATTTATCGAATATACAGAGATAATGGCGATATAATATTCAGATACAATTACAACGTTACATGTTTCGCATCTCCTGCTAATCCCTGATTATTTAATATATATTTTTTCTCAGGAAATGAAGGCTTAAAAAATTTCTAAATTTTTCCACAAAACAAATTACGTTTTGTATTTGCATCCACATTATTTTTCGACAAATACTCCCTTCCACAGATGGGGTAGCACGTGAACCTGGCCCAACTCTATTTGTTTACTTGGCGTTTATCAGCAAGAGATCGAAAGGAGCAAAATTTTAAAAAAATTATAAATATTTATTAGGTTTTTATCTTACGAAGGGGTGTTAAGTTAATAATGACGATAACAAAACTATTTAAACTTGTATATAAATTCAACCGTTGTGGAACCTGGACAGTTCTTATTATTGATACTAGTATAAGCACAAAGTTTCAATACTGCTTATAAAGTTATTAATGGGTATTGACTTTTCGCTTGTTATTTCTGAAGCGAAATTTGACCCTATATATTTCATATGCAATTAGAGTTAATCTTGTTTTTCGTTTCGCCCTTGGATGATTAGTAAAATTTCTTCTTTGAACCTAAAAGTATATACTTTTTTGAGGGATTTTCTTGGTATCGGGTCTTCTAAACAACTTTTTGTAAGTATTTAAAAAATATTCTTAATAACGTAGCATAGAAAAATGATCATTATATAAAGGACTCGTTTATTTAATACACAGCATTAGCTCAAAGAGGGGTTGAACCACAAATATGGAACTGGATCAGAGGTATGTAAAATTGCAGAGTACACAACAACCCTACAGGGGGAGGACTACAGATTAAAGGCCTATTAGGAGTCCGCAGAGTGGGTATTGTCGCCTCTTCAGTAGTCTCTCCTGATGAATGGTCTGCTAGCGTTCCTCTCGCTGTGGGATGTGGAAGTGAAGGCATACGCGGATGTTGATCTAGTAATACTTATTAGATGCAACTCACATAGAACTATCTTCTCAGTAGATCTTCAACAGGTGCTAACCGTGGTCTATG
This sequence comes from Pissodes strobi, assembly GCA_016904865.1. NCBI lineage: Eukaryota > Metazoa > Arthropoda > Insecta > Coleoptera > Curculionidae > Pissodes > Pissodes strobi. Next base: position 896,718 of record MU181934.1, on the reverse strand, counting down.
ACTGGTGTGAAAGGAAACAACTATCTGTGGTCCCGCACAAAACAGTAATAGTACCGTTCACAAGAAAAAAATGCTGGAAAACCTAAGACCCCTTCACTCAAAGTAGAAACTATCCCATTTGTGAATACAGTGAAGTATCTGTGAATTATCCTAGGTAAAACACTCAACGCATCTGGATAAAATTGCCGCAAAACCGATACTGTCACTATGGATCTGCAGCCGCATTTGTGACAAAACATGGGGCATACATCCCAGAGAATAGCTATATATTGCAGTTATTAGACCAATGATAACATATGAGGCAATAGTTTGAAACTCTAAGAGCTTACAAAGCTCCGCGAGAATCAAACTATCTACTTTATAGAGACAAGCATATCTGGCAATTAATGACACCCTCGGAATTACACCCACGGCAGCGCTTTAGTGTCTTCTAAAGTTGCCACTTCTCCAAATATTACTGAAGGGAGAGGCCAGATGGGCTACGTATAGATTGATACAGGCGGTGATCAACAATCTGCAGGCGATCATTATGGTGCCCACAAGCTGCAAAACGCTAAAGAGCTGGACAGTGTGTTGGGTCTACCCTCAGATGCCATGCCTACCAAAACTAACTATTACCATGCCTGTGACTTCTTCCACCGTAGAGGAACGAATGGGCAAGAAGCTCGGAAAAACTGAGAACAACAGAATCCGTTTAGGTACTGGCGGCTCCAAGACCAATGATGGTACAGAAGCTGGTGCATGGAATGAAATGCTAAAGTTGCATACTAGGTACAAAACATAAACTTACACTGATCTGGATAACTGGACATACATGATATCAAGGCAACGAAAGAGCTGATGCTCGAGGCAGGCGGAAGCACCGGCCTACAAGGGACCAGAACCAGTACTTGGGAAGCTAAAGAAATCCTCTCCAGGTTGACACAACAGCAATTTGTAGACAAATGGAGAGAGTTACCAGACCTAACTCATTCAAAGATGTCAGTGAATCAGGAGTGAGAACTAGACAACTACATCATCTTAGACAACAGCAGGTACAGGCTGTAGTTAGCATGTACACTGGCTATTGTCAGCTAAGAAGCCACATGAACAAGATAGGGCTTTCCGAAGAAACGGAATGCCACTTGTGCTTCGAGGACAAAGAAAAAATGGAGCATGTTTTATGTCACTAGCCAGCAATGGAAATAACCGGACAAACAGTGTTTGGAAACTCTCAAATGACACTTATAGATTTGACATCTATCCACCCCAGAAAGCTAATCGATTTCATGAAAAGGATTGAGCCTCTGGTCTAGTGGAAGCTACAGATGTGAACAACAATGGACCAAGAGTCGCAGTTGAGGGTCTCATCTGGTCCCACTTACTTGTACGAAATACGAAAAAATACGAATACGTTTAATTTCAAAAATAAATATAAAGATATTAAAATTCCAAGTAATTATATTCTAACATCACTAGATGTGTCACTCTACATAAATGTGCCAATTTCGTTAGATATCAAAATTAAAAGGAAGAAATGGAGTGAAATAGAGCGATATACCGATGTACCTACGGATTAGTTCATTAACATATTTTTTATATGAAATCATTTTTGCAAACAAAAAGAAGGCTGCCATATAGGAGCATCTATATCCAGCATTGCTGCTCAGCTCAGCCTCGGATCAACTAGTTTTTCAAAAATCAATTTTGGCATTCCATTTTTCCATTTATGAACGATTGACTAATGGCTGTCCGACAAGATCAAATCAATAACGTGTTAATAATATTAACGAATATCATACATAATTGTAATTTAGTATTTGAGCAAGACAAATAAATTAATTTTCTAGATATGACCCTACATCACAAAAACGAAAATATTAGAACAGAATGGTGGACTGAGAAAAGGTGGTCAGCTAGATATTTGAATTGCATCATTCTAGTACCCTAAGAAATTTGTTACTATTGTCTTGGATCGCGCCAAACTTTTGACAGCGCCAGACTACAGGAAAACTGCTATAAATAAGACTAAAAATACATTGAAACTTAACAAATATTCAATTAGGTCAATCAGTAAATTATTTATATATTGCGTTTATGAATTGTATAATTCTACTAATTACAAGAAGCATACTAAAACAAAGAATAGTACCTATATAGCACATAGCCATCTCTTTCGCAAACGGGCTATCACAACGATGCAAAAGCTTTGTGATAAATAATATATTAATATAGATTACAATGAACATAACTTACAGGTTAATTTTTTTTCTAAACTAAGATCAAAAACTAGTAAAAATATGAAAAACAACATTATTTCTAAAATTCCTTGTGCAAACTCTAATAGATTCTATATGGTCAAACCAGCCAGTATTTACACACAGTTAAAACACTCGTTTTTTCCAGGCTTTTTTCTCTGTTGTACGGAAAAGGGATTTACCCATCCTCTTGGAAAGTCGCTCGAGTGCAACCTGTTCCAAAAAGACAAGAAAACCACGCCCTCAAACTATCGCCCAATTGCCTTGCTTCCAATAATCTCCAAAGTCATGGAACGTGTAGTCAATCAGCAACTACTCAGGTACCTCGAGAACATCAGAATAATCAGCGATAATCAATGCGGCTTTCGCCAAGAGTGATCGACAGGAGATATATTGGCCTATGTCACTCATAAGACTATTCGTAATATGTTTACTGTTGCTGTAAAAAGGGAAAAAAGGATGTTTTACTCAAATACATTTTCCAATAAAGACCCAAAAGTATTGTGGTCACATCTTAAAAAGCTCAATGTTGCAGCAGATAAAGGGAAGTGCATACCGGACCAGATTGCTAATGTAGAGTCTATAAATAACCATTTTCTAAATTCTATACCGTCCCTTCCTGTCGATAATGGCGTGACATCTTTTTATAGGAATAATCGACTTGTGAGTTCGGTATTCCACTGTAATACAGTGAGTGAGATTGAGGTATTAGAAGTAATTTCTTCAATAAAAACTACAGCTGTAGGAGTTGATGGTATTAACATTCTTTCTCTAAATCTTTGCATCCCTTTTCTTTTACCTTATATCACTCATGTGATTAATTGTTGCATATTGAAGTCAATATTTCCAGATAGGTGGAAAGAGGCATTAGTAATTCCGCTCCCAAAGACATCATCTGTGGATTCCTTGGGACAGCTGCGCCCAATTAGTATATTGCCTACTCTCTCAAAAATATTAGAAAAGGTGTTGCATAATCAACTTTGTAAATTTCTTGCGAAGGAGAAAATTATACCGGTTTTCCAGTCCGGGTTTAGAAAGGATCATGGTTGCTCAACTGCTTTGCTTAACATTACGGATGACATTCTGAGAGCATGGGATAGGGGTAATTTGACTCTATTGGTGTTGTTAGATTTCAGCAAGGCTTTTGATACCCTGAGTCATGACATTCTGATTGCAATACTTCAGTACATTGGCTTGTCTGAGTCATCTGTTCGTTTAATGTCTAGTTATTTAGATGGAAGGAGCCAAGCTGTCTGTTACAACAATAAAACGTCTTCTTTTAAACATATTATCACGGGAGTGCCGCAGGGTTCCATCTTAGGGCCTTTGCTGTTTAGCATCTATACATCGCAATTTCCAACTAAATTTATGTCCTGTAAGTATCATTTTTATGCCGATGATACCCAAATATACCTATCTTTCCAAGCAGAGGAATCCGCACAAGCAGTTTCGGCATTGAATTTTGAACTTTCAGAATTTTTCAATATTGCGAAAAGTCATAATCTCTTATTAAATTCTAACAAGTCCGTGGTGTTACTTTTTGGAAAAAATAACGATAAGCTTAATTTTATGAGCAGTTATGCAAATTCTATCAGCATTAATAACACTACCTTGCAAATTGAGGCTGTCACAAAAAATTTAGGGCTCTATATGGATCAGGATCTTAGATTTGTGGATCATGTAAATATCAATTTGCGGAGGGCCTACATGAACCTAAAATTACTATTTCAGCATCGCCACGTCTTAAATATAAAACTAAAATCGATTTTGTGTAATGCTTTGGTGTTATCGCACTTTAATTTCTGTGATGTGGTGTATGGGCCCTGTATTACTGCGAGAGTGGCTGATTGTATTCAGAGACTGCAGAATTCGTGTGTTCGCCTTATTTATGGTATACGGAAATACGATCACATAGGTAGTGCCTATGAGCGATCGGGTTGGTTAACTATGACTGATAGGAGACATCTACATTTAGTTGTTTTATATCACAAGGTTTTGTTAAGTAAAACACCACCTTATTTGTATAATAAAATTCGATTTCGAACTGACATACACAATATAAATATCAGATTTAAAGGAAAATTAACAGCACCAGCTCATACTACTGCCTTGTTTGAGCGGTCCTTTTCATATCTTGTGGCAAAACGCATGAACAATATTCCTGAAAACATTACAGCCATGTCTCCTAATCAATTCAAACGCTTTATTCTTCAATCTCTCTCCCGAAAAAGTTTATAAATATTGGTACTTTTAAATTTGTATCTTTTATTTTGTTATTACCAGACTCTTAACACTTGTTTATAGCTAGGGTTTGCCATTACTTTAAATGGTAATGATGGTATATTTGAAGTATATTATTAATACTTAGGTATAGTTACTATTATTTGATTCAGATAGTATTGGGTTAAAAAATTTTTTTTATATTTCTTTAACATAGGTTTTTAGTTTAACGATTTTAGGTTTTTATTTTTAGTTTGGGTTAGTTGAACAGACTTCAGATATTTCATATCTGACGTACTGAACCTCGCCTTTTTGTGTTAACGTTTCGATTTGAACTTGTCGATAACACGTATTATTGTATATGTTAGTACAAATAAAGTCCTTTATTATTATTATTATTATTATTATATATGGAGTAGGGCAATTGAGAACTACGGAGAGTCTCAAGCGATTGCGTTGGATATTTCAAAGGCATTCGACAGAGCTTGGCATGACGGACTGCTCAACAAACTGCCATCCTTCGGACTGCCAGCCTCTCTCTGCAGCTGGCTTGCCAGTTTCCTTAAGAACCGATCTCTGCACGTTGCAGTGGATAGATACATCTCAGACACATTCATCATCAACGCGGGCGTATCTCAGGGCGCAATACTTTCACCAACGCTGTTCCTCATCTATATTAATGACCTGCTGATCGAAACGAATAATCCTGTTTACAGTTTTGCAGATGACAGTACCCTTGTCTCCCACTTTAAATCAGAAAAACCCTTACCAGCGACTAAGACTCATCACCGCAGACAGGACAAGATTACAGCAATTAATCAAGACCTGGAGAAAGTTCAAACTTGCGGCGACCGAAATTTGGTCCAGTTCAATGCAGCAAAGACCCAAGACCCAAGCAGCAACGCTTACCAAGAGGTCTAATACAGCGGGCCCTGATATCAATATGGCAGGATCGACCATTTCTTCATCCTCGTCAATCGGACTGCTGTGTGTCTCGGTCAACAGCAATATGTCCTGGTATGATCATGTTGCTAACATCGCAAAATCAGCGTCCCAGAAGCTTGGTGCGCTAGGTCGCAACAAAAAAGTCTATACACCGCAGCAGTTGCTCTTGCTCTACAAAGCGCAAATAAGACCGTGCTTAGAATATTGCTCACATATCTGGGGTGCCGCACCAAAGTACACCCTAAAGCTGCTGGATTCCATTCAGAAGAGAGCTGTGCGTCTCGTCGGCGACCCCGAGTTGACCCGGAATTTGGATAGTCTGGAAAACCGCACATGTGGCCGAGATATCTCTATTTTACATATACTTTCACGGCAGATGTTCCCAGGATTTGGCCCGCCTCATCCCGCCCCTGGCAACTCCTGTCAGACAGTCACGACAGACGGCAAGAGCGCACCAGTTCATCGTACAACTGGAAACACCTACAACATCGCTTTACAAGAACTCCTTTGTCTGGCGCACTGCATCACAGTGGAACTCACTCCCAGGACATCTGTTTCCCACTAATTACAACCTACAACTATTCAAGAACCGTGTCAATCAACATCCTCGCATACACACCGCTCGTCGAGCGCCATAGGATCTCCCTTTAGTGTGTGTGCAACTGCCATAAAAAAAATAGAGTGAGAAATATGACAAAGGAAATTATACCGCTCTTTTGGGTCATGAAAAAACAAAAAATTACTCTTTTGATTATGATTATACAAAAATTCCAAATAATATTAAAATACTAAAAAGAAAGAGATCCTAGAATCCATCGTCATCCACAAAAACACATTTGCAATAAATGAAAAGAAAGACGTAAACAGCTTAAGTACAGGGTCATTTTTTATATTTTCCCACCCCCCTTAACTTTTTTGTGCCACTGTGTAGAAAAAAAATGTAAATATGAAGGCTGTAGTTCTGGAGAAATAGTTATCAGAAAACATATTTTTGTCTATACAGGGTGTAGCAAAAAGTGCGAAAATCAAGAAAATATATATTTTTTAAATGGAACACCCTGTATATTTCTGCTCAGGACGAAAGAGCTTTGTTCTCCGATTACAAAAATATATAATTTGTTTACATTTGTTTAAGCCATTTCCGAGCTATTTAACTTTAAAAGTTGATTTAAATAAAATATATCAAATGTTTTAATAATTTTTTATTATTATATACAAACATATCTTAACATGTTTGATAATAAAGAACTTAACTATTACAATTGTTCAATATGCCCACCGTTTCTATTGAAACAATCTCGGAAGTCGCTTTCTAATTTATTTGTTGCATTGATAATAAAAATTGCATTGTTCTGGTTAAGGTCAAAAATTCTCGCCCTGAGATCTCCAATATTGGCACTTCTCTGAGCATAAACTTTGCTTTTAAATACCCCACAAAAACGCATCTAATGGCGTGAGATCTGGACTGTTCGGTGGCCAGTGGACGGTTCCCTGCCTACCAATCCATATTTCGTATCTATTGTTTAAAAAATTAACCACAGGCATAACATTGTGAGGTGTGGCACCATCTTGGTGCCATATTATTTGAGCATATTGGCGAATTGGAAGCATATCCAAGAGAACCTCTATTTCCTGATTTAAAAATTGCGAATACCTTTCGCCAGTTAGCGAACCTTCATAAAAAATAGGGCCAATAATTTGACCGTTTAGTATGCCACACCACACATGCAAGGACTTTCTTCCTTGAAATTTTATTTCCGATAATTCTCGTGGGTTTTGAGTGGCCTAAAAATGTGTGTCTTCTATTAAATATGCCCGCAGTTGTAAAAGTGCACTCGTCAGTCCATAATATTTTATTAAAAAAATAACGATCTTGTTCCTTCCTTCGTAACATATTTTCACAAAATATCATTCGCGCATTTTTATGTGCGTTTTCTAATTTATGAACTGGCATAATTTTATAAGTATAATACCCGTACTTTTTAAGCGTATTTTGAATTTTGGTTGCTGACTTATCAAAATACTTATGGGCATCTTCAATGGATCTGTTCGGGTTTTCTAAAGGGTGTTAGTTTAGTAAATCAATAAGTTTTTAATAGTAGTTAATTCCTGTTACCTTGAAAAAACAATAAAATGTCTAATTCCTTATTTTCATTAACTACAGCAACTCGCTTTTTCCTGTCAACTGATTTTCGTTGCGTAAAACCCCGCTCTATATTACTAAAAGTTTTTCGGTCTGGAACTTCTCTATTAGGAAATATGCGTCTATATTCTCTTCTAGTTGCACACGCATTTTACGATTTTGATAATACAAACGCAACATTTCACATTTCTCTTCATCTGTATAACGCATTTTGAAAAATAACACTATAAGTAGTGTCGAAAAGAGGTTCTTTTCGATACGCATTTTGTTGACTAGTTGCTATGATATTAACAAAATTGTTAAATGTCAAGGCCCACCAGCAAAAATTTCGACACCGCTTTGAATGAGATTTCTACTAATACAGACGTCAAAAATGACAACTGCTGATCGAGAATAAAACAAATTAATGTTTTGATTAAAAAACCTGCCAAATAGTATAAAATACACGTTTTAAAAGACATTTTTGCGCACTCCCACGTTAAGAAACTCCCCGCAAGCGGGTCGTTTCCTAATTTCGTGCTCGTGCGAAAAAATATGGTCTTTTAAAACTAGTATCTTAATATACTATTTTGTTACTGTCATTCATGGCTATTATGGCTATTTTGACATATTTCATATTTTTCTTAATGGCGAGCAAGGTTACTTCAATTGGTTTGTTTGAATTCATGTTTTCAACTTTTAAAGTTCAATAGCTCGGAAATGGCTTAAGCAAATGTAGACAAGTTATATATTTTTGTAATCGGAGAACAAAGATCTTTCGTCCTGAGGAGAAATATACAGGGTATCTCATTTAAAAAATGTATATTTTCTTGTTTTTCGCACTTTTTGCAACACCCTGTATAGACAAAAATATGTTTTCTGAGAACTACTTCTCAAGCACTACAACTTTCATATTTAAATTTTTTTTCTACACAGTGGCACAAAAAAGTTAAGGGGGGTGGGAAAATATAAAAAATGACCCTGTACAAGTATGTGCTGTAAAACTCATGGACGCGTTAATATTTATTTGTCTGTCACACAGTAATTGTTTAAATTACAAAAAATGTGTAGGTGTACGTATATGTCTTCTAAAATTATTATATAGAATACTGTATTTGTGCCCTTAACAATCTATACGTGATCTACCTTCAGGGTAAGTTTTGAATTACAACTTTATATTTATGGCGAAAACTGAGGCGAAATTGATATTCTAGACAACCTGCTCTTTTTTGAAAAAGACCTAACGGGTCGACACGTTTGTAAAATGAAGTCATGGCCTCGCATTTAATTTATTTATTTGCAATACTTTAAGTGAAATAAAATATCCGTTGGATGCTATTTACATTCAATATTCTTTAAAAATTTATTTAATTAATGTTAATTTCTGCATAGTTATTTTTGTTTACTTCCTCAAAACAGAGTTATACAGGGTGCTACAAATTCGAGAGCATGCATGGGGATCTCGGAAACCGTAAGAGATACGAAGTCGGTTAAATTAAGGCAAAGTTGCGTAATTTGATGCCCAACAAGATGCAGTTTTGAAATTTGAAAAATTCCGAATAGTTCCGGAGATACTCGTAAAAAACGAAAAGCAGCTATTTTATTTTTATTTTTTCCTGACTTTATTTGAAGAGATAATATAAAATAAATTTAACATTATCGTTGCAACTTTTTCCCCTTTATAAAATGGCAGTGTCAAATTTTTAATCTGACGTTTCGTGTCCGGGCCCCCATCATCAACTTCATATTTTTAAATACGGACCTGGATTTTTTATTTCATTTTTTAGAAGCCATTGGTCTCCCAAAACTAACGATGTATCACACTTATCAATATATCAAAAAATCTAGATTTTTTCCATAAGAGATAATGTGTTAGACAGAGACGGGGCGATCTTTTCTGACCCGATTCCACTTATGAGAATACTTTTGATACCGCTATTGGACAAGTGTGATACATCGTTGAATTTGGGAGATAGCGGTAACAAATATTCTCATAAGTGAAATCGGGTCAGAAAAGATCGTCCCGTCTCTGTCTAACACATTATCTCTTATGGAAAAAATCTAGATTTTTTGATATATTGATAAGTGTGATACATCGTAGATTTTGGGAGACCAAAGGCTTCTAAAAAATTAAATAAAAAATCCAGTCAGTATTGAAAAAAATGAAGTTGATGATGGGGGCCCGGACACGAAACGTCAAATTTAAAATTTGACACTGCCATTTTATAAAGGGGAAAAAGTGGCAATGATAATGTTAAATTTATTTAATATTATCTCTTCATATAAAGTCAGGAAAAAATAAAAATAAAATAGCTGCTTTTCGGTTTTTTACGAATATCTCCGGAACTATTCGGAATTTTTTAAATTTCAATACTGCATCTTGTTGGGCATCAAATTGCGCAACTTTGCCTTAATTTAACCGACTTCGTATCTCCATTCATACACTCGAATTTGTAGCACCCTGTATAGATATTCATTGAACATCATGATTGGGTGGGTGCTCTATATTATTTTTTCGTATAGCTAAAAGCTTAAGAACTACTTATTTTAGCTGTCTCCACCGATTCTCATATATTTGAAGAAAATCATCAGACCAAAGCACGATCAATCTTTGATTTGTACAACGTTAAAAATAATTATCTTTCTTGAATTCAATCTGCGATGAGAATTCCATACAACATAAATCATGCTTGCCATGACTACACGCTGCAGCATCGACAACTTTACGAAGTACTTACGCAGCTGTTACTCAAAGCACGCGATGTCATTCAAAAGAAGAAAAATATTTAGTCGATATACCAATAGAATCCCAATGGTTTTATCAGATAAAATAGAAGCATCCTCAATAAAAGAAACAGAAAAATACATATTTTTCTTGGTGTATATTCGTAACAGAATGGAACAGATAAAAAAGCAATTCCGGCAAACTCGCGCGGATCAATGCCAAACAGTGTATTTTCCTTGGAGTGTAGCTGTATCAGTCCGAAGCAACGCTCCGATTATCCCGGCCATCGAACGTGAGTAGAAATCCAACAGGGAGTGGTACGATGTAAGAGGGTTTAACTATCCTCTTAGCTCTAAGTCACAATCAACTATATCTCATGCGCGAGCTTAAGGTATTGCGAATATGCCCTTTTATTTATTTATATCTCATAGAATGTAACCAGATTTAAGCGTAGGGTGTCCATTTTGTAACACTATTTGTTAATTGCTTAACAGGCGGTCCATATGCCAGGTTTACTTAGCGGATTCAATTATAATTTAAGGCGTGGATCTATGTCATGTCAGTTAGGTGAAGGCGCCACTAAATTTTTACACATTGAAATCAGGGCAGTAAAGTTTAGAAACATACCCTAGATATGACTATCATAAGATTTAAAAATCAAAGGTATTAAGCAAAGGTACATTTGACACTAACTTACCAGAATAATCATCGGGATTCCCATTAAACTATTTATTCAAATATGAAAACTTTCACAAACACTCCAAAGACAAGTAGGAATTCTATTTCAGTTTAATTTGAAGTGATTCTTAAAGGTTTGTCTAAATGCAGTCAATCAGGAAACACTATAAATAGGAAGTATTTTACTAATCTTGCTTTATAATAAATCAATAAGATAACCAGTGGAATAAATATATATAGATATAGCCGGTAAATATCAACAGTTATAAACGAAGTGGGTACCAAACAAAACTAAGCTAAATGAATCCCATGGCAGCGATAATATTATTATAAGTCGTTAAACATCTTTATCAGTCTCGAACTATATGGCCGATAATTACAGGTGTCGAGACATGGTGGGTGGGGTGGCGGCGTATGAGTTGGCAGATGAACTTGCCAGGCTCGGTTCAGGCCATCTTAAAGGAGTAATGAAACTTTTAGAGGGACAGTCAAGGCTAAAACTTTTTGCTGAGGCTAATGAAACCAGAACGTAATGGCTTCTGACTAGAAATAGGCGAAGCACTCTGGTTGGAGCTATTATAGGATATTGTCGTTTAAGAATCACATGAGCCTGCTGCCCTGAAGAGAGCGCTATCGACCATGGGTGCAAGGAGGAGGAGGATGAAACCCCTCGCCATTACCAGGACAGTTGCGTAACCTTTGTAAGAGCGGGGCACGCCTTATTCGGGTCAGCAATACTACAGGAGGAGAAGACTGTATGCCTGCCATAGAGAGGGAAAGGTCCTGACTTTCATTACGAGGTCAGGAAGACTTGAGTGGACTCGAGGGGGGTGGGTGGTTGAGCGGAGATCTGGAGTCTCCTACAAGGGCCGTCCTGGCCTATCAGTAAGACCCTTGGAGTCCCTTCAAATACTCTACTAATTGATTTTCTATTTGATAGGTACGATTGCAACAATCACATTATCTTATCTAGTGAATAAATTTGTACCTTAGCGAGTGACTTTTCCATGTCTAGTTTGTGACTTTATTTTCAAACAGTGCTGTGGCGTATTATGTGAAAATAAGCAATTTTTTACAGTAGATTTACAAGATAAAAAACATGTGCTCATGTGCTATTAGTCACACCTAATCATAAATTCCATAAGCACGATAAAATCTCAAATATTTTGAATACATCCAGGTTTAGGATACGAGGCCTTCATTTAGCATCAAAAAATTTAATGAGCTCTTGTTGATCAATGAAATTGTGATCTATAGGTTGATAAAATGAGCCGTTTATATATTGATTAGGCTTTTGAAGAAAACATCACTTAGATGACTCCGCCCCTTGCGGCTCTCGGTAGGCGAGAAGAGGCGATAATGCCATTCATCAAAAAAACGTTTCGCCGAGTGCTTCACGATAAAGCCGAATTTGATGGTGGCTATTACTGTCGCAACGGTTTTTTTATGAACACCAGAAAATTTACTGGCTTTCGAGGTTATTTTTTCCGATTTTCCTTCATGTTTTTAATTGCGCCATTGAATTTCACATCATTGACCCAGATCGGAGGGTAAACATTGAATAAAACTCTCCCTGTGTTGATAACAGTTTAAAACTTGTATGTAGTATTTATACTACGTGGTCTATTTTTTAATTGGAAAGCTGCATTCTGTGAGATCCGCCTTCATTAGACACGGACCAACAAATTTCGGTAAGCTAACCTGTGCCCGGATTTATACTGCGCCTTGCGCTTTGAATGGCTATCGACGATTTAGCCTGAGTGAATGAAAAATGATAATTTATATAATATCAAAGCACTTACTTATCTTTTTATAAAAATGTTTTATTTTTTCATATACCTACCTACTTCATTTTTGAATTTTTATGGTTATCAAATTTTTTTAAAATAAATGATTATATTTCAAGCTGAAGTTGAAGTTGGGGAAAGAAAACCAAACCAGGGAAATAAAAAGAAGAATTGGGGCAGCCTGGGCAGTATTTGGGAAATAGAAATATATATATTAAAAAACACAGAATTTAAAAAGTAAGGTTTACGGAACCTACATACTACCTGTCAAAACATATGGGCTGGAGACCATGGCTATCACCCAGAAAAGCGCAGAAACGCTTAGAGTAGCACAGAGAGCGATGGAACGTGCAATGCTAGGCATTAGCTTGAGGAACAGGGTAAAAAAATTAAGAAATTAGACAAAGTACAAAAATCCCTGATATCATGAAACGAGTAGCTCACCTCAAATGGCAATGGACCGGAGACGTTGGCTAGAGAAGACTCAAACCGCTGGACATCAAGAATAGTCAGATGGAGGCCACGACAAACAAAAAAGAAGCGTATGAAGATCACCCACAAGATGGATAGATGATATTAGAAAAATAGCGGGTAGAAACTGTATGCAAAAGGCGCAAAACAGGGGAACATGGAAAAAAATGGAAGAGGCTTACGCTTAGGAGTGGGTGGAAAAAGGCTGAGAAGAAGAAGAAGGTATTTCAAAGATATTTCAGTAAATATAAGTTTTTTTCCGTAGTTAAGTACTTCTGGAAGGATTTTTTAATTCGCGAAACACAGCCTCAAGATTTCGTCTTGATGCCAATATTAAGTTTTTTAAATCTTCAGGCCAAAAGTATACACTATTATTTTTGTATCTTATTAAAATGTATTCAAATTAAATAAATTTAATATTGCATTGCGTTAACATTAAATTGTTACTGCTGCATTAATTGCCATCGCTGTTTTTGGCACAAAATTCTTTCCGCAATAAATGAGAAAACATCTTCAAGGATGTAAAATACCTAGTTTATATTATCTCCCACACTGTTCCTGCTCTATATCAATGATCTTTTACAGCTTTGCAGGCGACAGCACTCTTATATCCTAATTCATGACGCCGACTCCAACGACCGCTGCTCGATCCCAACGCTAGCGAAAATATCAGATTGCTGTCATCAATGAGGATATGAACGCCATCGTGGAATTGACTGAGGAAAACAATGTTCAGTTTAATGCAAGAAAGACTCAAGCAACTGTCTTCTCAAGAAAAGCAAACACCGCAGAACCTGACTTATCAATGATATGACAATGACTGACTCTGGCCTCATCAATAATGACTTATCAATGATAGGACAATCACTGACTCTGGCCTCATCCATAAGCCTGCTGGGCATCAACGCAGAAAATACTATGTCACATCACCAAAATCGCCAAGGCAGCAGCACAAAAGCTAGGAGCACTCTATAGAGCAAGAAAGTTGTATACATATCATTAGCTCTTACTGCTCTATACGGTCCAGATAAGGCCATCTCTGGAACACTGCTCCCATGTGTGGAGGTCGGCACCAAAACACTTGCTCAAGATATTAGATTCCATACAGAAGAGAGCAGCCCGTCTTGTGGATGACCCAGAGTTGACTAAAGACCTTGGTATCCTCGAACATATAGAAGAATATATTGAAACCCAGCAAAAACCCGTTACTGGTACAAAGGGCCCAATATTTAAACCCAAACCTAATTGGTTTACTTCTAAAGGATTGTTAAGCATAGTGTTTTCCATAATATAGTTATCATACTCTCATCAGTGCTTAGTTTTTCATCAAGCCCTCCATACTTTCTGAAATTATTGTTCAATGGATCAATAATTGGTCGAAGCTTGTACAGTTGATATTCCTTATCAATGTTTGAATTGTCGTTCAGATGGAACTGACATATTATTTGCCCAAATCTGTTGAAGTAAGTATGCGTTACTACCACAAAGCAGTTCTAGCATGTCATTTTCAGGCGACAGATCCATTCATTTATTTGAATAATTGCTGTATCCAGAAATAAAGGATTACACCAAAGATCATATATAACTCTTTATGTCCCAAATTCAAATGTAATTTTTTTACTTGCATTCAGATTGGACCATTTCACAATATTTTCACATAAACACTCATAAAAAAACATTTGAAAGAATTTCAGGAAAAAAATCAGGCTTACCAAATCAGCAAGTGGCTGTTCTGGATGACACTCAGTATTCATGGACAACAATAGCTCATCAAAATTTAATTCTTTTTGTGGTTTTAAGGACGATGATGAGTGTAAAAATGAGAATAACATTGAAGGTGAGAGTGAGGATGAGTGTGACGGGTTAGAAGGAGAGTGCCAAGGTAAGTGTGAAGATAGGGGTGACTGCGAGGGTTAAGGTGATGGTGAATAATAAGCAACAGGTTCGGGTGGGTTCAAGATTCAAGATAACACAAACAATTATAACTATGACGAAGGTTTAAAAAATATTGATGTTCATGCAATAATAAGCCAGTTAAATCAATTTATTGGCATCAGCTTCTTGAGGAGGTGTAATGATATTTGTACAAAGGTAAGATGTTGCAAAAATTAAGATAGCTGATCGATACGATAGAACTTCAGGAATTCTACAGCTTCATCCCTACCCCGTCCATAATTTTCGTCCAGATTAAAGTTGAAAAATCATCTCAGCCCACCTGTCAGTGGGAATACTACAAGGGGAAATAATCAAAGTGGATTCATCTAGGGGATAGAAATAAACAGTTATGACTGCAGCTAACTCTATCTAAGGTCCCAATCACGTGGAATGTTCAGCTAAAGATTTTCCCGTTCTATGGGAGCATGAAGACGGTGGTATTGAATATTGATTTTGTAAAAAGAAAAGATGATTAGTTTATAGAAATTATATGCAGATTATTTACAGGATGTAAATGAAGGCAGTATAAGTAGGTAATATCTTCCCACCAGAGCTGTATAGTGTCTGACAGACATGGTAGTATATAGATGTTATATTATAAAAAATTAATCACAAACAGTATATACAGTAATACCATCATTTATACTTACATTTGTAATCTTTAATTTGCTCAAAATTGGTCAGACTAATTTTACATTTCTACCTCAATCATAACTGGACCGCAATTTAATGGCAGCTTTATCAAGGAAATATCAATAGCGAGGAAACATTTTAAGAGAGTTTCCAGCTGCACTAAAAGGGAAAATAACTTAGCTTCCTTTCATATTTCCAATTTTAAAATGTATTGCTATGAAATTTATTAACGTACCACATACATTTTACCTCACAATAGTTTTAATATAACCTCATTTACGATATGAAATGATGTAGTAACCGCAAAATTAAATTTTAGCGGTAAAAGCACAACTGGACGTTATGGTATATTCTGACCGAGCGGTTCATAATTTTGACCACCATAAGCAGCTGTTACATGCGATTATTTTAGAAGTTAAACCCTATTAAGCAAAGTGGGTGTAAAGTGGAAATAGCCTAGAAACTCTGGGATAAAGTATTATAACATATTTATTAATTTTAATTAGAGTCGCTTTTTGAAGGAATTTGTTATTTTTTATGTATATATACATATAATGTCTTTCTCTTTTGGAATGTGTTTATATACAATCTTGATTTTCAAAATTATCTTTATCTGTATTATTAGAGTTCGAGTCGGAACATCCGAAATATAAAAATATTTTAATTTATTCTGACAGGTGCGAATGCTGACGAATCTCAATCAAATCTAACCACTCGTCATCAGACCATGGTATTTTTGGAACCTTAACACCAAAAATATTTTAGGCTTGTTGAAAGAGTAAGATAATTATTGTATTTTTCAATTATTTTATCTACAACCATTTAATAAAAGACGCACAATATAAGAACATTATGCTGCGCATGATACAATGAGTGCATTTATAATTACGAATCCATATAAAATCTAAATGCTGAGAGGCAAACAGGACATGACCTACTTCAGAGAAATTTACAAGACCAAGAAGACAAAAGGTAAATATGGAATCGACTTCAAAAATGGATGTAGGATGTAACTGTAGGCTAGCAAGGAAAATTACAGGAAATATTGAACTAACATGAGAAGTTTGAAGAAGAAGCAGAAGTTACCCGACTAGAAATCAAGGACACACCAGAGGCTAGAGGGTATTCGCCACAGGACAGGATATTAAACCTGCAACGTATGAAGATCAAGCATCCTGGACAATATACAAAAGATAGTTTGAAGCCGCTTCTGTTGCCAACGGTTAGAATAAGAAACAAATTGCTACAACACTAGTGATAAAGCTTGTTGGATCTGCCTCAGAACTACTACAGACCATTTACCGTCAGCCGGCAGAGGAAATACGACATACTTGTAGCTGCCGTGGAGAGACGATTTAAAGACGAACACAGAAGACAACTTTATCAAGCACAAGTAAAATCGCGACATCAGCCACCTGGTGAAAACCTGCAAGAGTTTGATGTATTTTTCATTTGGTCTATCCAGTAGCAAGAGAATAATTTTAAGAGGAATTTGCTGCCCAATACCCTATGGATGCTATCAGAGATCCAGAATCTCAGAAGATTCTACGCCTTCACAAATCTGATAACAGGCGTGAGGCTTTGATTAGAGCCTTAGATATCGAGGCGATCTGTGTTATCTCTAGAGAAAAAATCAGGTCAGTATCCATCCAGATAGAAAAAAACAGCAAATAGCTGTCGGAATATATTGCACGTTTATGAAATAGGTAAACGCACCCAAATACAGTAGACCTGTTGTAGCTTCAGTCTTGGCCGATTTTCTAAACAAACAGATACTACACATGGGCTGTATAAATTACCATAAGGGCTAGTTCTAAAGTGAATTTAAAAATATATCAAAAACCTTTAGCATTATAGGAATAGTTTAATATGTTATTTTACTTGAAAACAACTTGGAGCTCGACGTAACTAAACAAACATAAACATTTAAAATATTTAATACTTATAAAGACTAAAGAACTGCATAAACGATTATATTCCTAACAAAGTATACGGTTAATTATAAATACAACCATGCGGTTAACACAGTTAAATGTTTGATAAAGTTCCTACGGAACCACTCAGTGTGAGCTTATTAACTGAGATAACGCTGAGATGAAATACAGTAATATACACGTAATAATAAATGGACAAGTATTACCTTAATGTCCACAATCAGCTACTATGTACAATATATTCACCAATTGATGAGCAAAGTTCAATCGTTGAGCAGCTTATCTTCAAACACAGGGAAAATCACTTAAAAATACTTACCAAGTCTCTCCTTAGCTTTTATATACAAAGTACTTCAACTTCTTGCAATTAAGAATGACTCAAGTTGGAGTGAATTGAAAATATGCAGTAATATGCATAAATAACTTCTGTTGTTAGCGCAATGGCATGACGGTGAGAGTTTATTTTACCTTGCAGAGTAAATTGCACTGGAAAACATCACACTGTATGAGTGTGTAAGAGAAAACTTTAATTTAAGAAGAGAGCATGACAGAGATGCTTTTGTAGAAATGCGGTTTTAATACACGCAACAAAATAGATTAAAAAACACGCTATGCTGGATCGCATAGGTAGGCTACAGTCCGAGAAATGGAAATAGCACTTATGATATTGGCCGCCTACGAAAACCGCCCTTTACGTTTCAGCTTTTGAGAGAGTGACTGTGAAATAGTGAGTTTACTTACATGGCGGAGTCCCACAGGGAACGCTTACTATAGCGACTTACTTGTGAGAAAATCAGGGAACAACTTCCATGGCCGAGTGCCACGGGGAGCGCGAACTATCGCGACTTACTTGGGAGAGAGTCGGGGAACAAGTCTTTTCAAGAAGGTCCTTTTTCCCTCGGCGGCGCGTGAACATAACCCCACACCTGAAATATCACTTCCGTAGAGGGCAACTATTGTAAATATAGAAAAGTTATACAAATAATTAACATCACCAGTTGCCTAAATAAAAATTATGAATTTTAACACAAACCTGGTCGAAAGCTGCTGACTAGTTTTTATAAATTCTGTTATTATAGATCGGAATTGTAGGAACCACTGTGATTGGTCGAATGCATTTCTGCTTGTAGCGGACCCTAACTTGTGTTTTGAATTAAGTGGATTGTATGATTCGAAGCAGTTCTGCTTCTAGTTAAACTGGTGATGAATAAACGTTGTGACAAGAGATGGCGCTAAGAGTGTCGCCGCGAGTTTTTAAAGGGCATTGTTTGGAACACGATACACAGTGGCGTGAAATATTAATATAATATGAATTAAATTGTCAAATTTGAAAATATGTTAAAATGGTTTTAGAACAAGACCAGTGCAAAATGTATTATGTCATTGCGAGGTTTAACTGGCGTATATTACGCTCGGCTTGTGATGAGTGGCAAATTATTTATTTATTTATTTACATTTACATAATCTTACAGATACTAATCTAATTGTAGCAGTTCGCGCGTAAAAGCGTGTTATGCTCCGTTAGGGCGAAATTGGAAGGTCAGGCCGGTTGGTAAAGAATAAGGTCTCTAAGAAAGGGTCGATTTCTATAAGGAATCGTGCACAGAAGGAGGTCGGAGGATGACTTACGGGGTTACCAAAGGAAATGACAGAAACTGATTATACGCGCATTGTACGAAACTCCCTTGTGTAAACCTCCGATCGTGTATGCTCAGGAGAGCGCATGCGCGTCACACTGGAGGATTTATAATTATAGTGCCACCGATCCAACAAGGGTTTAGCCAGTTCTGTGAGGGTTGCCATAGCTAAGCCCGGACGGTAGTCGTGACCAGGCGAATGCGCTAGCGCGAAACCCACTACTAGACCCCCCCCCCCAAACTTTTAGGTTGCAAATTCTGTTTTTTTTTATCTACAGCCATTCTGGAAATATTAAACCGTTTCCGTACGTTTAAATAAAACCGCTAGGTTGTCATATTTTAAGAAAGAAACAAAATTAATATTTGATTCGGGTTATAGTGGTGAGATTAACTAATTACCGTAAAAATTATAGGAAGAATAAATTACATACAATGTCTAAAAAAAACCCGTAGACTTGGCAACACTGCTAATACGACAATCAGTAGGTAACCTCTGCGTAGCAAATTTCGTTTTTTCCACTTAATCCGTTCTGAAAATATTAGACCGTTTCGGTACTTTTTAAGAATTGCCAAATTTCAAGAAACAAAAAATGAAGTAATAGTTATGCGATAAATTAATTGCCTTCAATATGAAAAGGAGCTTTTATATAAAAAAATAGGCTTTGTACAGAGTGGCTCGAATTCAAGTCTATGCATGGAAATCACGAAAACTGAAAGAGGTACAGTGTCGGTCAAACATTTAGGTACCTAACAATAAGCCGTATTTATTTTTTCCTCGCCCGTTTTTTAAAAACGAATTTCAAATTGAAGTGCACTTTTGTATTGCAACTTTTTCCGCCTTATCCAATGGTGATATCCAGTTTGGAAGCCGACATTTAGTCTTCAAGGTGTCATCGTCAAGTTTATTTTCTTAAATACCAACTTAATTTTTTTTATCATTTTTCAGATGAGATTGGTGTTCTTAATATGAATATGTGTTTTAATTTTTTTTGTATTTTTTTTTAAATTTCAATTTTTGTTATTATTTTTTAATTACGTATTTTGCTTTGGAGTAATTTTGAATAGTTTAAGTTACTATTGAAATTATTATATTCTATAAAAATATTTTATTTTGATTTTTGTGTTGTTCAGTTAATTTCATTGACAAATACACTCGCAAATACATGATGTAGAAATGGAAATTTTATGCAATTTTATGCATGAGACTAGGAAATTTTATGATATTACTAGGATGTATGTAATGCCTTAATTTTGTATTGGAGCTGATGTTATTTGTAACGCCAGATATTATTACTGAATTTCCTGCCCTAGAGCGAATATCTAGATTTTAACAACTTATAATT
>MU181934.1:779225-876041 GCA_016904865.1 Pissodes strobi | reverse complement strand
TAGTATTTTCGATACCAAAATTTTACTTCGGTATTGTGGATAAAATTCTGCTTTAGTGCATTATGCCGAAGGTTCGAAACTAATCCAAACCCCAACATAGTAATTATACTCACGTCTACGTACGCCAAATTTTTTATATTCGGATCTGCGCATTTGGCAGCAGACCAGTGTTGTCGTTTTAATATTTCACTTCACGCATTAGCGTGGTTAGCGAAACGCGCGTCGAGTGCAAAAATTTTGTTTCGGTATTGTGGATAAAGCTCAGTTTTAGTAATATAAATAATTGCTTACTGCACATTTCACATATACCTACTGTCGCACCAACAACGGTAGTATCGATGATTACCACCGGAAAATAAAACATAACTAGCAGCAAGATCACTACTTTATTAAAAACTTCAAACAAAAAACATTTTTGGGGGTGCGCCGCTGCATTAATATGACATTTCATGATACCAGCAGTGATGCCAGGTCTGGTGAAATTTTACCAGATCTGGTGATTTTATGAATAATCTGGTGATTGGTGAAAAACTTTAAAAAAATTGCAATTTCTGTTGATTTTAAAATTTCATCGACTTTTTTAGAGTTTTGAGCATTTGAGCAGCACATTTGATTATTTAATTGATAAAATTATATTTTTAAAGTACTTTCTAATTTCCTAACTTTGATGCTGAGTCTGCCATGCATCTAGTGAAAGCGCCGGTAATCCGATTTCTATATTCTTCAAAGTCAGGTGGATTGTGGTAAAGTGCCTACCTAAGTACCTAAGTAAGTGGAATTTGAATGTTAAATAATTTATTGTTTATCGAAATTTATGACTTCAGATTTAAGTAGTATTTGTATTTTATATTTTTTGAATTAATGTTTATCCGTATTTTATAAATTAACGTTTATGGTTACATTTTTAATTCCTACTGATATACCTAGATGCCTAATTTAAGTTTGCAGAAGCATTAAATATGCCATAATCATTATGCTCCTAGCTCCTATTATCACACACAAAGCACTACATATAAAAAAATATTACATTACAACAAAACGATTAGAAAATAAGTAGGTATTTTTACTTATCCCCTATTAGGTATAAAGCCATTAAACGGGCGACATGAGAAACCGGTAAACAACTAAACAATAATTGTTTACAATTTAGTTCTAGAAAGTTAATCCGACCTGAACAAATTTTAAGCAAAATATCTTTATGCACCTTCTCACTACTACTGTTATAAAAGATTGGTTCAATTTCGCTAAATTAAAACAAATTTGGCAAAAATGACAAAACGTCATAGAAAATCATTTCTTGAATCTAACTCAATTCACTGTACTGTTAAAGTATTTAAAGTTAAAAATTTGTTTCGTTAAAAATGTACCTACGCCTTTTTTTAATTCTAATTTGGGCATTTAAATTAGTTCAAAACCACACATTAATAACAGAGAAGTTATACAAGTGTAGGTACTCTTGGCAGGTAGGGGTAGGGAAACAATGATATTATTATATTAAGTAGATATATACGATTGTCTTCTTATAATATGATATTATACATTCGCCTTCGCCACAGTATCAGAATAATATATTTATATTGGATTCTCTATAATTAAATACTTTAATTAAACTGTATAAAAACGCTTTTTTTCGTTTTTAATAAGGCCAATAAAAAAATAACTTTTAAAATTTCTGGTGATTTTTCATTCCAATTTTTGGTGAATTTTATTTTTTTGACCTGTCAACACTGGATAACAGAGCTATCATAATTTTTACTTTAATGTACTTATTCGTTTTTTTATTATTATCCTTTATCATTTGCGCGAAAAAAAAATCATCCAAGTTGATTTCTATTCTGCTGGTTCCGCTATAAGTATTCCCGAACACACTAAAAAAACTTCACATGCTACGCCCATGCCAAAGTCTCAAACGCGAATCTTATCAACCAAACAGAACGAAAAATAATGAAACAGCTTATTGGACAATAAAACAACTGAAAGTCGCTGTCAGACAAAATTGTCGACAGATGGCGCGAGCATGTCACGAACATCATGCTGGCCGCCGCGAAGGGAGTGGCAAAAGATACGGCTAGGCGGAGCGCTCGGGCGACTTGGCCCTGCCCCCGTTTTGTACTGAAAATACCACCATGTTTTCAGCGTGTTCTTTTGCGGAAAGACAAGTTTTAGGTCTTTTCGAGTAAGGTGGTTTTCTTTCCTTTACTGGCTTGTATTGTTTGTAGCCTCTATTGTGAAACTCAGATGCTCGTTTGTTATTTGGATGACGTTAGAGGCTTTACAGTGAAGTAGGGAATACGAAGGTGGCTAAAAGAATGCTCTAGGGGAAATTGAATTTTTTCCAATTACGTATTTGGGCCGTCGCGTCGATTCGTACCAGGAATTTATGTAGAATTATTTAGAGAACTATAGTCAACACAGATATCTACTATTGTTATTAGTATTTGGATGGCCATGCATAAAGACGTAAGAAATTTACATTTTTCCTATTACATATTTGAGCTGTCGCCAAGTAAGAATTTATTTAAAAATATTTAATCAGGCCTGTTACAACGAGGTAGAGGAAAACTGAAAGGGAGGATTTTTGTGATTTTATGACAAGGATAATAATTTTATGTTAAAGTGGCCAGACAAGACGTCCTGTTTTAGACGGCAATCCCACATGTTAACCCATTGAACCGCGGATGGTTCCACATTAATATCTAGGTATCTAAATATCACCGACTTAATAATTAAAGACAAAATTATAAAAAATATAAAATATACTTAATATTTGAAACAGTACCTAACTGCCTAATAGTGTAGTAACAAAATCGTTTTTCAAGTTATTCGTATTCATTAAACCCAAGTTTTTATTCGTTGAATTTAAACTCATATTTGCTGCTGACAACAGTGACAACCTAATACTAAAATACATCAGTACCTATAAATCCTTCATTCGGACTTTCCCTTAATTTTTCAAATGCTAAAAAGTTGAGGTTTTTAACCCAAAATTATTTGAGTATGTATACATAGGTATCATACCACCCAATATTATTAGTTAATAGGTATTCATTCGGTGATCATACCAGCGTACTTATATATTTCATATGAAAGAAAAATGCGATTTCATTTCAACACACGTATATGTATTTTAAATAGATATGGTTTGACACGCGGCAGTTGTGACGTCACGGTTTTCAAAAGGATGTGCACAACGTTCCTAGGGGGATATACTAAACTGCTGTTCACTTGAATCGCATACGAACAAATTTTAGTCTAGTTTTAAAAGATCTTTTCATGAGGTTTTCAAAAAGTTAAGGAGCATTTAATGGCCACTAGGCTACCGAGTGTTTGTAATATTGTGCATAATTTGATGATATAGGTATAACCAATAAATTTTATAAAATTTAATTTTTGCCGAAAACTTACGAACATTTGTTTTAATTTTTGTTTGTTTGATTAAAATGGGCCTTAGTCAAAATGTAAAAAACAAATTCAGGGATTTTGTGATAGTTTCAGATTTGTCCAAAGTACAACTTCTTAAAAATAAAAAATGACTTTTTTACTCATCAGATGGAATCCTTAACTAAACATTGATTAAAAGTTTTGACTAATATTACCTTCACATAGATAACTCAATATTTGTAAGTAAAAAAATCGATCCACAACATTCAGCGTAGTTCAAAAATTACAAAACTATTTTTTTAACCACCATACTTAAAAAATTTGTAATTTTACAGGCATCCTGTAGGTAGATATATATTGTGGATTTGAATTTGAAACTGTAGAGTTATGTCTGCGAAGGAGATAGATACCTATTAGTAATTTTATTTTAAGTACTTAACTAAATGTTCCAGTCTAATAAATGAAAAAGTCACCCTTAATCTTGAAAAAGCCATATGCCGGTCAAAACCGAAAGTACTTACCTATCAAAGAATTGCTGAAAATATTTTTTACGTTCTTACCACCGACCTAGAAAAAAAACTCAATTGTTTACATTTTAACACGATCCGACATTATTCCATCTTGTGTTTATCATAATCGCGCCATAGTCAGACTCACATATTTGCTGCCAATATATACCTTGTAAAATTCCACAGAGCCAGCAAAATCCGAAAATAATATATACCTATTTATTTGGCACCTTCAATAGCTCCTAGCGACTGCTTCATTAAAAACTAATTCGCAATTGCCTTCACAATAAATGTATTTATTTATGGATAAATCTTGAACACACTCAAAATTCTATTATAGTTTCCTTCCTTATTTCTATTATAGCACTCTTGACAACATTTAATTTTTATTTAACGACCTTTATTAGGATTCCCAATTTTAATGAATGGTTTGCATTTATCGAGCCTATTGGAACGTTGCGATATTTCGGTTTTTTTGTGATTTTTGAAAAAAAAAATGTAACTTATAATAAACAGTCATGATGCGCTTGTGTAATATGTAAAAAAATGGACCATCTAAACAAGGATTTATTTTTCACCAGTAAGTATGACAATGTTATTGCATTTTATGCCTGATCTGAGATAGTCAGTGATGTACGAACCCTGGAAAATTGTGATCCAAAAGCCACACTGAAAAAAAATCATTTGATCCAAAAAAAATGGAGTTTATTCAAGCAAATGTTTGTTTGATAATAGACAAACAAATATTTGTTTCAATGAAAAATAATGTTTATTTGATTTATTTTAAAGATTTTCTTTGTTCGAAATAAATATTTATTTCGAACAAACAATATGATTTTATAATCGTTGCCCGCATCAAACAAAAATAACTTTTAAACACATAAAATTATTTTGGTTGAAGTAAGATAAATTATTTCGTACAAATACCCAAAACATCGGTTTAAATACAGACTTATTTAAATTAAAACAAAAAGCTCTTGGAACAAATATATATATTTTTTCTAAAACCTTTGTGTTTTGATTGAAATCTGAGGTATATTTGTTCCAAAAGCTTCGTGTTTTAGTTTAAATAGGCCTACTACTTAAAGCAATGTTCTAGGTATTTGTACGAAATAATTTCTCTTCTTTGAATCAAATAATTTTTATTTGTTCAAGCCTTATTTTTATTTGCAATTACAAATTGATTAATTTCATTCAAATAATCAAATTATTTAATTATCGAAATCTTCCATTTGCAATAAATAATTGTTTATTCATTTTAAATAAATGCATTTAGTTGACTGTTTAATGTTTACTCTTTGTGTTGGTGATGACTTAAATAAAAAATAAATTTTGGCTGTTGAAAATATGTGTTGATCTTTTTAAAAGGACTATTTAAGTATTGATATTCAGTTAGATGAGTGATTATAAGTCGGATTCATTAGCAAATAAAAAAAAGCTATAACAAATATGTAGCTTTTGAAAATGTAATAAAAAAACACTGTTATTATTCTCAAGACGTATTTAAGTATCACGTTTTAGCAGACATAAACCATATATGTCTTAGTTTTTTTTAATTGATATAAAGATTCCAAAATTCGAACCCTATCTAGCCGACCGATTTGTAAACGGCATAGCAGAATACTGAACTTTTAATTATCAAATTCATGAGAGGAATAGTTGTCCACAGTAAATAAAGTAAAAGTTTAAAGGGGCTATCCAAGAAACATTTTTATTCAAGTATTAAAAACAAAGAACAAAACGAGTATTTCCAAAATATGAATAAAAAATATAACCAGATTATTATCTCTGCTTATTACTGGTTTTGAAAGTTAAATAATTTTCATCATTAAAAAAACTATTATTATAAACTAAAAACACACATTAAGATTGTACTCGAAGCTATTGTTAGTAACGACATTTAAGTCGATTTCCATCAGGCTACGTAAAATTTTGATCTCGTCGATATTTCGATCTAAAATTAAAACAACAATAACTATAACAAAAAATAATAGAAACAAAACAATTATGACTGTTGCTCATGATGCTATTTGAATAGCCTGCTACATTGTTTAAAAGTAAGTATATCTTATCTTATTCATCTAACTAAAATAATTATTGCTTTTTTTCAAATACTATTAGATTTTATCGAAATAAAAAGCAATTTGTTTCAAAACTGTACTTTCATGGATCAACTATTTATTTATATTCAGATTGAATAAATAGAGCTTTGAAATACCTATTAATTTATATTCTATTATGTAGGTACAAGAACGGAAAGAACGCCATTGAACTTGTACAACGTAAAGAGCAAATAATGCTCAATCAGGATCATACGCCCAACTGCCTAGGCGTACTGTTACACTATTGTAGGCGTATATCGTCTGAATTCATCTGCATTGCTGGCTAGTAACAGCAGAAAATAATTTTTAGGTACTAGTAAAACTCATTTGATTATGAGAGAACGCTTCATTTTTTTAAACGATTAATTATGTACCTAGCTAAGTAATACAATAAAAGAGTAACTTACCTTGAAATGAGGACACAAATGACCTAAGCCCCACTTAATTAATGCATTTTCCATCACAAATATTTGAAAAAAATGGCGACCTTGGGCGGATACACTCTATAAAATCTCTCTATAGACGGCAGTAAAAACGAAACTGAGGGCGAGGGCGCGAGACGAGGACTAGAGGAGAGAGAGCGTAGACGCGGCCGCGCAACAGCTAACGAATTGTACGAGACTTGGATGAAGCTGTAATATTTGGTCCAATATTCATAATCCTTAGTTTAAAGCAACCCTTATTTGTTTTAAATAATGGAGAGGTTTTGAATCTTTAAAGATTTAAAGCGAATAAATATGTGTCTAATATAGAAAAAGTATTGCTATCACAAGGCAAATAAATAACTAAAATAAAAAAATCAAACACGCCCAATTATTTAAATTAACGAAATTTTATTTAATCTAAGTAAATTTTATTTAAAGCAAATAAAAAAAAGCAAATAAATATTTATTAAGATTTTTTTCCAGATTTTTATCATTGCACTATTAGCATAATATATGCATATATTAACCAATTTTTTAATGTTCCTTTAAAACCGCAGGATTATTGTTTTCTTTTTGCTTTTGTAAAGCAGTGTAAAGACGTATTTTGTGTTTCAAATATGCTTGTTTATAATTTCTTTGAACATTTGCTGATGAAAGAGCGTATGTAGCCATTTTTCCCTAATCCATAAATTTGAATTCTTAACAGATGGAAACTGTTCAAGGTTGTCCATAAAAATTAAGTAAATAAATTTCTTATATTGAATAGGTACCTAACTCCTCATCAATTAAGAATAAGCTATAAAGCATTAGGAAATTAGAAGCTGGGTAAAGCCGGCCATAATATTAAGATTATTTATTTTTAATATTGTTATATTAATGGAGAAATAATTAAGAGTAACAGTTTATAGGCAGAATTCATAATCTCATGGTACATAATTGTTTTTTCTATGGAAAAGAAGGAAATGTTTAGGTTTTTACCTCAGTTTTTGTCAATCAGGTCTTTAATTAGATTTAATGGCAAATATTAATATTGTGATATGCATTTATATTATGTGTAATATTAAAATATATTTATTTAATTATTTTTTTTGAAACAAACCCTTTATTCAAGAAGATATATAATTAGATACATTTTCATTTTCATTCGTGCTGGGGTAACAACTATTTCCTGATAAAAGGAAAAGGTTTTCTCTTAGTAATGCTTCAAGCATTGGTATCGAGAAAAAAATCTTAAACATCAAAAACAATAAATAATTGTCTACTAAGTTTACATGAGTCAACCTTGTTAATTTTACATTTTTAATCCAAGTAATTATAATAATTATTACAAAAGTAATTAGGTAAAATTTAGATGTTTATATAAATTTTCTACCACTAAAGTTAGTCTGATTTCAAAATGCCCTTTTAATTCTTTTTGCAGATTGTTTTATTGACGCATCATTTCTTGTATTTTGTGGCAACTTATTATATTGTTTTAAAGGTTCTCGAAAAGGATTACTTAAACTTAATGTAATATTGGTTCTAGTGAACAGGAATTAAAAGTTATTTAAATTTCTTGTATTAATTGAATGAATTTCTACTGTTAGTGTAGGTAATTGCTGTGTTCGATTTTTGTTTTTTTTTCTATAATTTTGTAAATAAACTTCACCTGTTCAAAAATTAAGATTTGATTAATTGGCTTTATTTTAATACTTATATAATGTCTCAGTATGCGTTCTGTAGTCTAGATTAAAGAGTGTTTTTAAAATATTATTTTGCAAAATTCCTACTTTATCGAAGTATAGATGACACTACAATTATTGCAATCCGAAATTGTTTCGATATACACAATTTTTTTTTCTAATTATATAATCATTTTAACGGTACCTAAGTGAGTAAATCACCTGCATGTTATTATTTATTACATTGATGATTTGATTGTCTTTATCCCACTGTATAAGTTTTTGATAATTATTATAACATTACTAAAATATGTCTATTTATTTATTTTATTTAAATTTACAATCATAGTTGCAAAACAAACTGTTTCGAAGTACCTACACACAAATTTTTCCGATTTCTGTAATCATTATAGCGGCACTTAAGTGAGCTAATCAGCTGCATGTTCTTATTTACCTATTACATTGATTGATTTGACTATTTTTATCCCACTGTATAAGTTTTTGATAATTATTAGAATGTTATTAAAATATATTTATTTATTTATTTAATTTAAGATTACAATTTGAATGAAGATTGAAACTAACTAACCCAAACTATTTTCGATATAAGCTATTTCGATATACCTACACAATTTTTTTTCCTAATTCTATAATCATTTTAGCGGAATCTAAGTGAGTCACCCATCTAAATGTTCTTATTTATTACATTGATCGATTTGATTATTAGTGTGTCGAAACATATGTCAAGTTCAAGCTAATATAAGTGGAAAATAAAACAATTTGTTTCATTATACTATTAATGATTATGAATTTCCATCAAGTAACGGCTACAGTGTTATTTATTAAAATATACTTATTTATTTATTTATTTTATTTAAATTAACAATTATAACTATTGCAATCCAAACTGTTTCAATATACACAAAAATCTGTCCTAATTCGGTAATAATTTTAGCGGCACCTAAGTAAGTTATCCCCCTGTATAAGTTTTTGATGATTATTCATAGTCAATGTATTTGCAGATGTTTAAATTAACCGATTATTTGACTTTAACTTTAAAAGCAGTTTCGGACCTTTATTGTATCAATTATCAGTTTATGTGAAAACAGGACGCTCCAGCCCGTAGTAGCTCATCAACCGTTATCAAATATTGATATCGGTGGACAATTTAATCAGGTATAAGCGTCCTGTAGTCAAATAAATTTAGATAATGAAAGCCCGAAATAGCAGCAGTTTTTTATTTAAATAACATTGTCTACCTTTAAGCTTAGTCAATAATAATGACTGTATCCCTTCGCAATCAAAATATATAATATTATATTTAACATATTTTATTGCTTTACCTACTTTTTTAATCTAGAAATAATAAAAATTAAACGTTTAAATTTAAAAGTATGTGAAGCACACTTTTATAATCTATCAATCCTTAAAAAATAATCATCCATGGACCTATAGCTGTTTTAAGAAACAAACCAAAATATTAAAATTATATTTTATTATAATGTTCTTTTCACCCGTTGCTTTGCTACCGATACGCCCCTGGTGAGTCTGAAGACAAAATATTACAAACGGCAAACGCTGAACATTGTTACCATTTAGGGCCGGAATATATACCTTTCTCTCTCCCACCCGTTAGTAATTTTCAATAACATTGCAATAAATAACATGCAGATCATCTTTCCAGGGGTTTTATGAACGAAGCTTTGGGTCTCTTGTCTAGGTATATGGTTTTCACCAAAAATCATTTAAATGTAGCAAACAAAAAAAAAATTGTAAATTTTCGGTGCAAATAAAATTTTATAAAATTTTTAGATATTTGCTTACTGCCTTGTATATACAGAATATGCGCAATATAAAAAACATCTGATAGCCTAGTCAATTGACCATGATATTTGCCTTAATATTTCCGAAATGACATTAAAAAAAATCTCTTTTAATTTTGGAGTAGGCACGATAAAACTAGTCAAAAATAATATTCTTATGCCTTCCAAGTGAACATCAGTTTATATATTTTTTATGTTAAATGAAATATTATTTATATCCACTACTCTAATCGGAACAAATGCGTTACAATGACGTAGAAGATAAGAAATATAATAATAATTCTAGGCTATGGACTCTCCGGATTATAGCCAACAAGCATAGGAATTTATCTTACAGTACTCATTATACCAAACAGTGTGTTGACCCGGTAAACGATCCGCATTGATATTTAAAGGTTTACCGACTTGTGAAATAAATAAAATGCAATAATATAAAATATATAAAAATTATAAAATTAGCTTTTTGAGCATTCGCTGCAGTTTTTCAGCTTTCAAGTTACCATGTTTCCTTGAAAATATTAGTTGTTATTTTATTACCACGATTAAATTGTGTTTAGAAACCAAGTTCGTGAACCTGGAAAAAGCATTAAATTCATTTTCAAATTTTGTTGTATTTTGGGTTAGTTTAGTTAGTAGCAAATTAGATAAAGATGATAGTGTGCATCTATCTCTTCCTTATACCTCTACATATTGTTGAATTAGCTGACTAAAATATGTCATTCAATAGTTGATTGCAATTAGTTTCACGGAATAGGTACTGATTAAATTTAGGATAGAAATAGCATATCGGTTTGTAGAAAGCAACAGTACAAATTGATCTCTTTTCGAGCCCGCGAATAAATTTATCGGACAATTTCGCATTACTTGTGTACCCTTGAATCCTGAAAAATGGCTTCCTGAAAAATGGCTTATGTGCTAAATGCAAAAATAAGTTAAAATTTGGAGGATTGTGAAGTTAAATAAAACGAATAAAAATGGTAGCTATGCAATAGAAAAGTCGTTTTTATGCAAAGACGTGAACCGTGAGAGGTGCTGCTTTCTTCTAATTGCTAGTGAATTTACAATATGTTATAAATTGCGCAGACTGCGTTGCCATACTGTATTATTTTGCGTTAATATTGAATATGAATTATAGATTTATGATTTGTATTAAACATACACGTACGTCATTATTTAACGTTTTTTTTTTCTGATGAATAGTTAGTAGTATACCACTTAAATAATAAATGATGTTTTAACAGAAATTGGGTATATAGTTTTTTTTTCTTTATAAGTCTAAGGGCAAGAGATACTTTTTCTTTTAATTCGTCATGTAAACACTACACCCCATTTCGAAACTTTCTGTATATCTGAAGACTTTAAAGGTAAAGGTAAAGATATTTTGGTTATCAAAGATGTTTATTTAAAAATAGCTTGATCTATACAGATAATTTGCAAACGCGCGACAACTCAAATTCAATTTATTTCTTTTTATTATGTTTCTTGAGTCCTTTTAAGATTTTGAATTAATCCCATATACCTTTTTTGTAATATCAGCGGTTTCTGAGATAATACTGCTTAAAACATCGTTGTTACATTAAATGTCGCTTAAAGAATTTTATTAAAACTTTGATATTTATTAATTTTATTTTATACTTTTTCTTTTAATTCGTCATGTAAATACTACATTCCATTCTTCTGTATTCTGAAGTCTTTAAAGGAAAATATTTTTTTGTTATCAAAGATGTATCTTTCAAAATACTTTGAACTATATAGGTACCTACTTTGCAAAAGCAGTACAACAATTTTGTTTTTTATATTTCCACTTTTTTTAATCCTTTTCAGATTTTGAGTTATTCCAATAAACCTTTTGTTCTGTAATGTCAGCGGTTTCTGAGATAATAATGCTTAAAACACCGTTGTTACATAATATGTGCTGCTTGAAAAATTTTACTAAAATTTTCATACTTATTATCTTTATTTTATGTTAAAAATATTTTCATATTTTGATCTATTTAGGCGCTTTACTTTTAAGTCAGAAGTGTCAGATAGATTTTATCAACAGATTTTGAATTATAACGTAAACTCTATTCGTAAAAAATGTATCTTATGTTTTTAAGCTTTTTAAAAGCCATGAATCTTCATATTTATTAGATATTTATCTATGCAATATTGCTAAGTTAATTTTTGCTATATTTTAAAAAAATATTTTTATGGAAATGGAATAGTCAAATTTTGACATATATCTCATGTTTTCAAAGGGAACCCCATTTATTACTCTTTTACGCCAACATAGAATAATAACCCACACTAACCGAAATTTTTCTAATTCGAATAAAAAAATACTAAAATCACAGGTCTAAGTATGTTTCTTTTATTTAAATTCATAATGCCAAAAACATAAGAAGAAATCGTTTGTTAGGTTTCCTTTAGCAGTTATGCAAAATGAGCAATTTACAGGAAGATTCCATTCACGATTAGTAGTATATATCCACAACATGAATTTCTGTTCATATAGGTATCATAATTTAACCAATTCGAAATTTTTTCTTATTATTTTTTTTTACTATAGTTAAAGATAATAAAATGTTTGATTACCAAGAAATATCTCTTGCCTAGTTTAGAACAGCAACAACAAATAAAATAACCTTAATAAAATCCTTTAAGCCGCATAAAATGTAATATTGTTTTTTTGAGTGGTGATATTAGGTACTCCATAATTTGAAAAGGACCCTATATGTATAGATACACATAGTAGATGTTAAATTGAAAAAGCTAAATTTAAGTTGTCTCGCTTTTGCGAAGCACCTGTATGGTTCAAAATATTGATGTCTGCTTTTAAAGTTTTTTTTCTACACATATGTTAAAATTGGAACCTTTAACACTGGCTACTAGCTGTAAAAATGATACTTTAAGGCAGTAGTGACTTAAAATACCTACTTTAAGGCACTAGTGTTAAAAGTAAAATGTCAATTTTTTCAAAAAAACGTCAAAAACATTTCTATTTTGAATTCATTCCTCAGTTCTGCTGTTCTTCGTGGTTGAGGAGGATTGAACAGAAACAACAGCATCTCCAGTTTCCAGTTGATGTTGAAGCATCATCGGCTGATGTCGTTTATACTGTAAGCAATTTTCGAGCAATAGAATAATTTTTACAATAAATAGTTTCTGCGGTAGGATCCTTGTGAAACATCGTTGAATAATAATACTAGGGATAATTAGTACACTGCTTTTAGATGTTTCAAAATAATTTAATGATATATTTTTCTCTACATATGTTTCGGCTTAATGAGGCCTTTATCAAGAGTATTTCTCTCTATAAAAACTGTCACACCCATTGATGTAAGTATACAGCAACACAGCAATCACATTTTTTATCCAAGAATTTTGAATCTCACAGATACAGTATTTACAGACACTGAGAATAACTTATTAGAAAATGGGCTCCAATATTCTCCACAATCCTACAACCAAAAAGATTTTGAACTATTGGTAGTTACTACATAAATAGCAATAAATTATATTTCAAACATTTAGCAACTAAACAAATATAGCATCTCTGAAGAATTTAAATCTAATTTAAATACTCAAATGAATAAAAAATAATTTACAAGCTTAAACACAAATAAGCAAAACTAACGCAAAATAACCTAATACTAACTAAAGCTGATAAAGAAAACACGATAACTGTTTTAACTAAATTAGATTATGATACTGAAATCAAAGAACTTTTGAATAATGGATATTTCATAAAAACGCAAGACCCGTCTAATAAATATACAAAAAAAAAATTATTTCATTATTAAATAATAACAATTCTGTACTACCTGATAAATCACTCTCTCAATTTTACCTTTATTTGCCGAGATTTTTATGGCTGATTTTGAACAGCATTTATTCAACAGCAACAATTCAATAATCATATTTTATGTGGATGACATATTTTGCATCATTACAGGAACCAACAGAAACTTAGATATCTTTTTAACATTTTCAAATTCCCTAAACAATAGAATTCAATTTACCATGGAAAAAGAATCTAAAAACATTTTAAACTTTTTGGACATAAAGATTACAAAGACAAGAGATTCGCTTAAATTTGATATATATAGGAAACCAACAACAACAGATGCAATAATTCACAAAGACTCTAACCAATCTTGGCAAGTAAAACTTTCTGCTTTTCATAGTCTCATCCATAGACTTTTCAGCTTGCCCCTAGACTCGGCGAGTTTCCAAAAAGAAGTATCCATTATCAAACAGATTGCAATTAAGAATGGTTATAAGATCGCTTTGATTGACAAATTAATAAAAAAAAACACAAGAACATTTTACGGATAAAGTTTCAAAAAAGTTAAATAAATTTGGCTGTAAAACAATTCAGGTTAATAAGATTAATCTAGGGAGAAGGCTAATAAACAATAAAGACAAAATTGGCAAACTATCTACATTTGGTGTTTACAAAATAAATTGTCTGAACTGTGAAGCTGTATACGTAGGACAAACTGGTCGAAACTTAAATATTAGGATTAACGAACACAAAAAATCGATTTTACATAATATTAAAAACTCTGGCTTAGCAAAACATTGTATAGAAAATAACCATTTTATAGATACGAATAATGTCAAACTTTTACACACCGAAACAAGAAGCAAAAAGCTGAACCTTTTGGAGTACCTATAAATCCAAAAGTCACAAAAAACAGACGTTTTAAGTATGAACGACCAACGCTGTTATATCCTGATGAACGGATGCCGGCTTGCTAGAGCGGGCGTCCATTTAAGGGTTCTAAATTCAGTATTTAATAATTTTTTTATTGACTCTTATTTTCTTTGGTAGAATTTGTGAGTAATATGTTTTTCAACTTTAATATTATCGGTTGAAGTATGAGCTGAAATGACCAATACAAACCTAGGTGAGTTTGGTGAAGTTCAGAGAGAAAGATTCCATCAGGATATTAAAGCAATGGGAGATCCATATCAAGGAATATTGGATATTCACATAATGGCCTACTACTGTTGGAGTTTTCAGAAAAATTATCCTGGTACTCACGAGAAAGTCGTCTAAAAGAAAATTAGCAAGTGATAAGTGACAAGTGACGAACGTGTATTTACCTACTTTGCGAAACAAATATTTCACTCTCAACGTTTTTTAAATGGCGATTGGAACAAATAGTAATAGAAATAAATACTCCATGGTAGTATGTGCTATAAAATCAATTAGCGAGGATTCGACAGGACACTTTCGGTCTGTCAAAATCTGTCATATAATCTGTGCTTTGTTTTTTTTTTAATGTTCCAACGTAGGTTAAACCACATTTCTGAGGCGTGTCCAATGAAAAATTACCAATTGTTCGCAGTAATATTGCGATTCGTATTTTTGATCGGCTATCAAGGGAAGCTCGACTTACAACAAGTTAAAAAATAAAAAGATTTCATGCTTAGATAAGCCAATATAGGGGATCTCAAAAAATAGATCTGTTAGACTAAATATGGCGGCTATTTTGAATTCTGCACTCAAAAGTTACCGAAAAACTATAAAAAAAAATCATGCACCACAATGGCTGGTGGGATTTCTCCAACTTGAAACAGAATATCTTTTTTTATGCAATTTCAGAATGGCGACTTTGATGTTTGGAATAAAATGGTCCCTTTTGTTATGTGAACCGTCCTTAATGAAGTACAACCTGCATCAACACACATCCCCATGAAAATAACGTAAAAAAACAACTTCAGTCTCGGACCGAAAAAAGAAACATCGTAATGAAAGGACTCTTTCATCCCCTCGTTCGCGTATACATCCCCAAACATTCATAGTAAGCCTAAGTGACGTATTATCTCACCCCAGTGAATGTCTAAATCCACACATCGACAATGAGCCAGCGCTCCGCGTAAAAAAGAACAATCACTCCAAATACGCAACCCCCTAATGCTTTATATACTTTGGTCGGGTCACGATGATAAAAAAGCAGGCGAATATAGCGAATGTATCCCGGTGGAAAGGAAATTCGAATAGAGTTATCTCTATACTATTAAGACTATACTGAGCATTGGCGAATACAAAAGAGAGATATAGACGCAATTGGTTTCAAACCTCTGGAAGAGGTTATAATAATTTGCATTTTAATATCCTTTACACAAATAGTGTACTATGTAAAAATCGACCTCTCCTATTGGTCGATCCATCTCGTATTACAATATATCTCCGTGATGCAATCGATTTCTGTCAAGAGCTCTCGTGGTGTAGAGGTTTAGACAACTGGGTCTCACCTGGACGGCCCGGGTTCAAACCCCGTTGCTTTTTTTTAATTTATTTTTTTAAGATTATGTTTCTAAATAGTTTTTTTCTTGATTTTGGGTATGTCTTGGGTTAGTTTGGGTTAGCACCTGGTCCTTTTCTTGAGCCCTCGCAGCGAGCGAAGCGAGCGGAGGGCCATGCGGATCGACCAATAGGAAAGGCCGATTTTTATATAGTGCACTATTTGTGTAAAGGATCTTATAACGCTAATAATTTAGTACGTTTTTCTGATGGTACTGCAGTTGTGATGACTTAGAGCTCGTGAGGTTATATATGGGCAATACACCTATCTGTTTACAATAATTATTGATTTGCTTCAAATACGATGGAAATAATGTAAAACTCAAAATGTACTGTGCGCGTTGAGGAGTGTTTAATCGGTGTTTGCTCCTGCGAAATGCTCGATGCCAAATTGGATTAGAGACCATTGTAAGCAGCACATACAGGCATCACATAGCAACCACTAAAATTTTGAGTATCTCGATTCCCTAACTTTTAGTTCTGTAATGGGCATAGAGGCACCTCTACTTATTTCGCCGAAGTACCTATTTTATTAGTTCCTAGTGTTCAAAATGGTAACGGCGGATATTTATTTTACCAATTAGGCCCAAAGATTTTCCATCGGTCGTAAACATGAAAAATCAATGCCTATTTTAAATAGTGTAACACTCTAACAATAAATGAATTCAACAAAATTAATAGCAACGATAGCAATACTAGCTTATAAAAAAAAATAGGAGAGCAATTTGTTATACTAATCCATATTAGTCTCGTTTATTCATTGTGAACATCGCATACGTGAACCAAGTGCGAAAAAAGGCCCCAAGCTCACTCCCAAGAGAGAAATGTAGACCTATTATCAAGCCCTCTCTGTCCCTAAACGACCGAGAGTCTCTATATGGCTTTAAGTACAGAGAAGAATTGAAATAAGTTACCTCTAAGATAAATAGCATGATTAAATTAAATATTTAGGGTCCATTTTATGAGAAAAGAATAATAATTTATGTGTTTACATTTTAGTTAATGATGAAAGTGCCGGTATAATTGAAATTGTATTTAATATTTTGAATGATTGTTTTGGAATGTAATGTAATGTAATTAGAGACGCTGATTTTTAGGGGAAGGGAGCACTTAAACTTTGTCGCAAAATGAAGAAAAAATTTATGAGAAAGCAACATAAAAATAAGGTTTCTCCTGCACCTGCAATTATTTCCGGCAACTTAAAAATCACCGAAATGCATTATATTGATCTATATCCGATGCCGCGAAACAGCAACTAAACTGGACAACAAAAAAGTTTTTTTAATTAGTTTTTAATTGTTGTAACTTTTTAAAAAATTACTTTTTTGAATCATTAAAGCCGCTTTTGTCCATGCTATAATTGAAGATATGTTTCCGCAATAGAAGTGATATTTTCATGTTACACAGGGTATCAACTAGGTAAGGTCAAATTTTCAAGAGACATTTTGGCAACAAGTTTTTTTCGCGTTATTGTATGTAAAGTTGGTAAGAAAATTGCAATATCTCTAGATATTTAGACGTTTATGCCAATTTTTTTTTTATTAATGTTCATTATTAGCACATGCATTAATTATTAAAAATATGCCAAAATCTTGGTAACCAAATATTTTAAATGATATCGCTTAAAACCAGATTAAAGAATTTTAGGGAGCTTTTCAAATTTTAAGAGCTAATTACGGACCTGGACAGTAATTAAGTATTATCGTTAACTTAGGTCTATCCACTATGTCTCCATCTTAATTATTATTTGTATTTACATTTCAATAGGGCACATTAAGACAGATTAGGGGTTAGTCATAGGATCTAGAAAGTCCAAAGTTAATTAGATATTTGCCTCTTAATGTATTCGAAAACTGATAATAGGCTACTTTCATCTTAACGATATTTTGTAGATTCATTCTTATTTCAACCTCTAATAAGTATAACACGTAATTGTAATATTCAAAGTTAATAAACGTTTTTAAAAAGAGTTTTCCAGTCTTCTGAATCTTAATTGGCGCTGCGAACAGGATAGCGTTCACGTATAGTTCTGATTTTAACCAGTTAAAACGCTATTCAAAAGAACAACGGTTTGTGAAGACGACTCCCTACAACGCTACAGTTGCGAGTACGTGAAAACTCGCTCAAGGAAAGCTGCTTACGCGGAAAATCCCGATAGCCAGTACTTGGGTTCCAGACACAAAACAGTGTATAGTGTTATCAGTACAACAGTGAAGCTCTATGGTACCCGCCTTGTTCACATTACTGTAAGTAACTACTATTATTGCCATTTTTATGTCTGATGCACAAAAACGTTTAATTTCCATTTTAAAAAGAAATTGCTCTGCATTGAATTTAAATATTGAAGAAAATCTCATTCCAAGTAATTCATTAG
This sequence comes from Pissodes strobi, assembly GCA_016904865.1. Lineage (NCBI taxonomy): Eukaryota > Metazoa > Arthropoda > Insecta > Coleoptera > Curculionidae > Pissodes > Pissodes strobi. The sequence goes on along the minus strand of MU181934.1, from coordinate 857,468 downwards.
TAACTGAAAATAACGACACTAGCGTAGATAATTTAACTAATTTGCTTGAAACTTTTTCAATCTCAAACGAGTCAAACATGAATGTCAAAGATTTCGCTCAACTTTTGCCAACTTTCAATGGAAATTCTGATCATCTGGAATATTTTATTTCCTCTATTGACGAATTTTATTCTAATTTCTATAATACTTCTGAAACTCAAAAGAAATATGTGTTTTTCACAATAAAATCGAAACTAATAGATGAAGCGCATGATCTTGTGTATTGTCGTTCAGATATCGAAAACTGGGAAGATTTAAAAACCGCTCTCAGGCAAAAATTCGGTGACCCTGTTAGTTTCCTAGTTTTACTACATCAGCTAAATTATTTCAATAAAAATAAAAATGATTCCATTATGGATTTCATTACTAGACTAAAACAATTTGTACAACGTATATTTGCGAAAATTTAAACTGAACAGTCAGATGAAAATGTAAGGAGAGCTTTTCGAATTCAAGCAGAAAAGACTGCAATCGTTACTCTAATGAGTAATGTCCCTGATGTTTTAAAATCATACCTACTAAACAGTAAACTAGATACATTAAACGATGCCATCAATTGCATAACAAATTACAATTTAATAGAATCACAAATAACATTAAGACATCAACTTAATGCCCAAAATTTACCAAAACCCACTTCAAATACGAATAATGTTAATACTTTCCCAAATAACCCTATCAATATCAGGCCTAGACAGATACCTCAACGTAGATTTCCTACAAATATTCCTGCTTTCAGAGCACCAAATGTCTTTGCACCTCGAGGAAATATAACGTTCCCAAGACCGACTCCGATGTCAATATCTAACAGTCGGACACACATCAATCCTGGTACCACTGGTACTCAATCTATGAGAACATATCGCCCAAATAATTATCAAAGTACCCCTATACAAAGACATAATCATTTTCAAAATGTAGGCCCTGCTAAAAATTACTCCTTCCAAGAACTCACTAATCTTGAGTGTTCTAATTTTCCAAACGAAGAAGTCGATAACCCAACCGAAAATTTTGATTTTTCTGATGAAAGTCAATTTTATGATCATTCACATGACCCAAACTCCATTATACGAAACCGAAGTGGAAAACCCTGAAAATTTTCATCCCACGGCCTTTTCACCACAGTCAACTTAAATAATATTATGAGACGAATAGAATTACCGTATATATATCTCCCGAAGTCTCACCTAACCATTTTAATTGACTGTGGAGCTAGCGAATCTATAATTAACCCCAAAATAGCAACACTTTTTCCTGAAAATGTTTATATAGAACCTTTTGAAATTACAGCTTGTAAGCAAAAATTTAAAGAAGACAAGAATTTAATATTACCAATCCTCAAAGAAATTGGAATTAACAATAACATTAAATTCCGCGTAGTCAACTGGCACAGTGACTTCGACGCTTTAATAGGGACTAAAGATTTATTGGATATGAAAGCTGTAATTGATTATAAAAATAATACTCTGAAATTAAAAAATAAATTAATTAGCTTTTCAACTATCTATAATAAATCTATACAACCCGAAAATTTGAACCCTAATATCTTGGAAATCCCCGTCACATTAAAAGAAGGACTAGCTCTTCTACCTTCCTTCCAAATTAACAACTATACTGTACCAGATACATTGATAAATGTAAAAAATGGAAATTGCTATATGCATAACCCATTTCCAAACGAGAATATTAAATTCAATAAAAGGCTCAATGTAATCCCTGAAAGTCAATTTGATATAATTAACCCACAAAAAACTAGTCAATCCTTTAACTTAGATTCCCAACTTCGACTTGATCATTTAAATGATCTAGAAAAGTTAAAAATTAAAAATTTATGCCATCAATTTAAAGACGTAATGTACCACGAAAATTGTGATTTATCATTCACTAGTCACACCAAGCATAAAATAAGAACAACGAATGATAGACCAATTTATACAAAATCCTTCAGACATCCACCCAGTATGCAAGAAGAAATACAGAAACAAATTCAGAAACTACTGGATAATAAAATAATAAGACCATCAATATCACCTTATTCCGCCCCTGTCTGGATTGTTCCCAAAAAGACAGATGCATCAGGGCAAAAGAAATTTCGTCTTGTTATAGATTATCGAAATTTGAATGAAAACACCGTGGAAGATAAGTATCCACCACCACGAATCGAAGAAATATTAGATAATCTTGGCAAATGCACCTATTTTACTACCTTGGATTTAGCACAAGGATTTCATCAAATCGAAATGGACTCCCAATCGATAGAGAAGACAGCTTTTACAGTAAATAACGGTCATTTTGAGTACCTTAGGATGCCATTTGGTTTGAAAAATGTTCCGGCTACTTTTCAGAGGATGATGGATGAAATATTGCGAGATTATTTATACAAATTTTGTTTCGTTTACATGGATGACATAGTTATCTTTTCGAAGTCTCTTTCTGAACATATAGACCATATAAGGATAATATTCAAGAAATTACGTGAAGTAAACCTAAAAGTACAACTCGACAAATCGGAGTTTCTATCGAGAAACGTCGCTTTTTTAGGTCATGTAATTACACCAGAGGGTATCAAACCAAACCCTAGCAAGATATCTGCAATAAAAAATTACCCTATACCAAAATCACAAAAAGAAATTAAGGCTTTCTTGGGACTTGTTGGATATTACAGGCGATTTATAAAAAATTTTTCAAAAATAGTGTTCCCAATAACTCGCTGTTTAAGAAAAGGAACAACTATAAAGCCTGAAAACAAAGAATATATCGAAGCATTTAACAAATGCAAGGAAATTATATCAAACTCCCCCGTATTAGTTTATCCCGATTTTACCAAACCATTTAAACTGACTACAGACGCTTCAAATTACGCCATAGGAAGTGTATTATCTCAGAACGATCAGCCCATAGCGTATTATTCGAGGACCCTCAATTCAGCCGAGAAAAATTATTCCACCATAGAAAAAGAACTCTTAGCTATCTTAGATTCCACCAAACATTTTCGACCATATTTATATGGACAAAGATTTCTAATCGAAACGGACCACAACCCACTGGTTTGGCTGTCTAAGATAAAAGAACCAAATTCCAGACTAATCCGATGGAGATTGAAACTCGACGAATTCAATTTTGAAATAAAATACAAAAAAGGAAAAGAAAATGTCGTCGCCGACGCTCTTTCCCGTATCGAAATTAATGCTGTCGAAAACGAGTCAATCGTTCCAAATATTGGAATTGATACTGCCAATTTAGAAGACTTCAACCCTGACGATGACACCTCTGGAGCTTCCCTACATTCGAATCGAGATCCCGAAGGAAAAATGCTACCAATATCTGAACTTCCAGTTAATTATGCATCTCGGAGATTAATCCTTGCTTATGGAAATACCCATAAAAAATTTACGACTAAACCTTTCAATAAAACTCATATTTTTGTGCAGATACCTAAAGAAAATACCGATGAATACCTTATCGCGGTAATAAAGGAACTTTTAGATTCTAATAATCTAACTACTCTGTACATTAAAGACAAAGAATTGGAAGATGTATTTAAAGCTCTGATTAAAATCCATTTAAACAACAATGTAAAATTATGCATTTCCTATAAATACCTCCAAGACGTAACAGATGCTCAAATACAGCAAGAAATTGTTGCAAACTATCACCAAAAAACTCACAATGGAATCAATGAAACCTACAATAAACTCAAGAACGAATATTATTGGCCTAAAATGAGAGATCATATAACGCACTTAATAAATCAATGTGAATTATGCTTACAAAATAAATACGAAAGAAACCCATATAAAGTACCTTATGAAGGCCCTTTACTAAGCGAAAAACCCTTCAAAACAATTCACATAGATATTTTTCAGTTTAGCCAAACTATGTTCCTCACAATCCTGGACTCTTTCAGTAAATATGCGCAAGCATACCATATTAAGGATAAAAATAGTATCACAATACTAAACAAACTTAGACATTTTGTCTCACACCATAATACGCCGCAACGCATAGTCGCCGATAATGGATTAGAATTCAAAAATAAACTCTTTCAAGAATTCTGTAATCTACATTGTATAGAGATACATTATACAACACCCAATAACTCCACATCAAACAGCCCTGTCGAAAGATTACACTCTACATCGACAGAAAAATTAAGAATTCTAACTCAAAAAGATCAAGAAGAAACCATAGAGAATGTAATGATAACTTGTATTTGCATTTATAACCAAAGTATTCATTCGACTACAGGTTTCTCCCCATTCAATTTATTATACGGCCCGTACTATCAAGAACCTAACATAAATAACGATTTAACCATATTCGAAAGATATAATGAAAAACGGAAAGAAGAATTAATACCTTTCCTAAACGAAGTTTATAAAAAAACACTCCATACTCAAAAATCCCGAACAGAGAAGCAAAATAAAAACCCTAGCAAAATTCCTGAAATACCAGAAGATGAAATTATTTACAAAAAAAATGATAGGCGAAATAAATCTTCTCCGAATTATATCCCAATTAAAGTAACAAAGAAAAATAAAAATACAATTGAAGGAAAATTAAAAAGAAATAAAACAACCAAGGTACACATACGAAAAATAAAACGACTAAAAAAAAATCAATCCCTCTTTACAGACTCACCCTAGCAGTAAGAATAAAGACAATGGAGGTACTACCCATTCCAAATAATGGATACTATTCCGAGGCAATAAGTAGCAGCTTAGTATTAGAAACTCATCATACTACATATATATCATTTAATCTAACATTAATTCATATCCTAATAAACCATACCTATATTAACCACTTAACTATAAAAGAAAAACTAACCAAAGCGTTTCCAACTGAACATAACCTACAAATTCAATTAAACAATTTCCATAAACAATTAAACAACGCTCTGAATAACCTTCTTAAGCTAACACATGACAATACTAATCAAAGAATACGAAGAGGTCTCTTTAATTTTCTTGGTTCATCAATAAAATTTCTTACAGGAAATCTAGATCAAGAAGATTTAAACAATATCAATAATAATTTCGAAAGTTTCAGAACGAATCAAATAAATGCAATGCAGAAGATCAATAAATTAAGTTCCTTCGCAGGACATATAACAGAAAAAATTAATAACGATATCATGCACCTCTATAATAATTCGAAATTGCATAATGAAATCTTGAAAAACATTTATAGTCTTTTTGATTTTTCACTACAAATACAAGATCACTCTTTGCAAGTTAGTGCTATTGATAACTATATAAATAGACTCTTAAGAACTGTCACTTTTGCTATTAAAAACACTCTAGATATGGAATTGATTAATATAAATGAAATTGAAAAAATTTGGAGTTTTCTAAAAATTCACTATACAGAAAACCAGTTATGGCATTTGAATCAAATGTATGAGCTAATTTCAATTTGCACTACGGGTTTCATACAAAAAGACGATATGGCAATCTTAGTTGTTAAGATCCCTTTGTTCTATAAAGAACCCTGTCAATTGCAAGTCATATATCCGGTACCTACGAGAGAGCAAATAATACTTGTACCGCCCAGTAAATATTACTGTAGTAATATGTGGTATGAGAACTGTGATCATATTAACGACAAATGGTTGTGTGCCAAACAACTCTCAAAAACTTGTTCAATTGGTAACTGCACATATGCTAATATAAGGAATAATTATAATTTTGGCTTCTATACAACAAAAGGTAACTTTATATATTGTACAAATAATCCTATCGAAGTTATGGATATTATATTATTTCCAAACAAACTGTAAACATGTGTAATTTACTGTCAAGTAAGTGTGATATAATCATAGGAAATAAAAGATACTTCCCTACTATTTTCAACATAAGCCTAGGTCCAGAAAGAACTGAATTAGATTTAAAACCTAGAAAAATAATAAATTTAGAATTGTATCATGTAGAAAAACCTTATAAAATGGAAAACGATTTGTTTGAACCACTTGAATACAATCATTTATTAACAAAAACTACACATTATTATACAGCAGGAATTGTTGTATGTATAATTATAATAATTTTAATCATTAATATAGTAATATATCACAAAAAGATCCGAAATTCCGTTTCCAAAAGTTTTATTAAAAATTTAATCAACGAGGACGTTGAAAATTCTAAGGGAGGAGGAATTACGGACCTGGACAGTAATTAAGTATTATCGTTAACTTAGGTCTATCCACTATGTCTCCATCTTAATTATTATTTGTATTTACATTTCAATAGGGCACATTAAGACAGATTAGGGGTTAGTCATAGGATCTAGAAAGTCCAAAGTTAATTAGATATTTGCCTCTTAATGTATTCGAAAACTGATAATAGGCTACTTTCATCTTAACGATATTTTGTAGATTCATTCTTATTTCAACCTCTAATAAGTATAACACGTAATTGTAATATTCAAAGTTAATAAACGTTTTTAAAAAGAGTTTTCCAGTCTTCTGAATCTTAATTAGCTCATTTTATGTAGATTTGCTTAATTATAAACTTTTTCCCGTAAATTTAACTTACATTCGCCGAAAAACTAGGATTTTTTTAACGTTGTATCAATATGCGCCAATATTATATATGTCTTTATTTTGCTTTAAACCGTGTGTGAGTTCTACTACCCAAATATAGCGACATAATTAACCACCGGATCTCTATGATCCTTAGAAATATTTTTCAAAAACTGAATGCAAAAAAATCGTTTTATTCGTTACACCTTCAAACAAATAGGATATAGGTGCCTCAAATTTTTCGAGGCATGTTCATTTGCATTCTCAATGATGCATTATTTAAATAGTTGTTAAGCAAGTGTTTTTATGAATGAGTATCTTGATAGGTACTTTTTACTGTCATTGGCTAAGATGTACAAGACCAACAACACCGCTACCAGAAGATCAAAGTGCTCACAAAATTTTAGCTCGTGACGTCATGGATGTAGGAATATGCGATTTGGAGCGAAGATGTAAGAGGGGAGCTTCCTCGCGAGTGGAAGCCTAATCGCGATCGAGGCGCAATTGATTGCAACGGTGCCAGACTACTACGATAGTAGCGAATATTTGGATGCCCGTATATAGAGAATGTGTCTCTTACATTACAATTCCTCCAATATTGTAAAAATATATTTCCATAAAAACTATTGCCTCGGAACCGGAGAGATAATTGTTATAAACGACATAAACAACGGAATAAGGATGTTCTTATAGGAACATGGAATGTGTTAAGCTGGTACAGACCTGGAATAGCAACAAAAGCAATCAAACAACTTGAAAAATATAACATGGATATAACTGCCATACAAGAAATGAGATGGACAGGAACGGGGAATATGGAGATGGAAAACGCTCTAGTCTTCTGGTCAGCAAGTGAGGACCGATATGAATATGGATGTGGCTTTGTGATAGCAAAGAGGCTAAAAGCAGCAGTGATGGATTTCAAACCAATCAGTCAAAGAATTTGCTATATCAGAGTCAAGGTTTATTGGTTCAATCCCACGATATTCTCCATACATGGTCCAACAGAAAATGCTGAAGAGGATAGTAAGGGGGAATTTTATGAAATACTAGACCAGCAGTATAAAGCAGCACCAGAACATGATATAAAAAGAGTAATGGGCGATTTTAATGCTAAGTTAGGATTGGAGGAATATCTAAGAGAAGTAGTAGGAAGACATAGCCTACCCGATACAACAAACGATAATGGACACCGGCTAACAGAGTTTGCCATCGCTAATAATATGATTGTCAAATCCACACATTTTGAAAGAAAGAACATTTATAAAGTCACATGGGTTTCAAACGACCGAACAACTCGTAACCAAATAGACCATGTTCTTATAGGTGCACGACACTCTAGTAGCATCATTAATGCACGAAGTATGAGAGGAGCAGACAGCGATACTGATCATTTCCTGGTTAAGACCAAGTTGAGAATAAGAATAGCAACACAGAAAACGGAGCAAAATGAACGAAAGGAAGGATGTGACTTAGAAGCTTTTCAAGCACCGAATAAGGAAGTTGACTATCAAATAGCCATAAGTAACAAATTTGACTGTCTAAGACACGAGGAAGACAACATAGAGCTGGAGGAGACATGGCAGCAAATAACAACAATTATGGAAGAAGCAGCAACAGAAACCATTGGAAGACGAAAGAAACGCCCAAAAAGAAAGTGGTTTGACAGAGAATGCGAGGAACCGCTAGAGATAAAAACTAAAAAACGACTGATAATGCTAGCAAACCCTACAGATGAGAACAAGGAAGAATTTCACAGGACATGGACAGAGACAAGACGATTGCTTAGAACTAAAAAGAGGAATCACCTGGAACATCAAATACGGGAAATAGACAGAGATAGAGATATGAATCAAGTACTGAAATTCTACAGGGAAGTAAAGCGAGTGAGAAAAGGTGAAAGTGTTGGAGAAACAAAAGCCTTGAGAAATGAAACAGGCGAGCTAATAATGATGGAAACGAAAATTGTCGGAAAATGGAAAGAGTACTTTCAGGAGTTACTAAATAGTGAGAGTGAGACAGAGGAAGAAAACATTACCTACCATTCAGCAGATGTAAGAGTACCAACATCAACACCTCAAGAAGTTAAGAATGCGATAATATCTATCAAAGACCACAAAGCGCCAGGCAACGATGGTATAAATGGAGAACTGCTTAAGAAAGGAGAAAACGTTCTGCACCAAAAAATATATGAAATGATTCTAAAAATATGGGAACAACAGAGAATACCTAAAGAGTGGAACGGAAGCGTCATTATACCTATACATAAGAAAGGGTAAACAAGGAACAATTTCGAAATTATAGAGGTATATCGCTTATCAACACAACATACACTTATGCGGACATACACTTATGCGGAAGATATTATCCGCGACTATCAGTGCGGATTTCGTGCTGGAAGGTCAACGATAGATCAAACATTTTCGATCAGACAAATATTAGAAAAGAACTGGGAGTTCAACCAAATCTTCGTGGATTTCCAGCAATCACATGACTCCATAAAAAGAAGCAGGTTATGGCTGGCAATGTTGGAGATGGGCATACCAAGGAAATGAGTGGAGCTAACACAAATATGCGTAACAAACTCATATGCACAGGTAAGGGTAGGAAATAGAACATCAACGCCATTCAGTGTAACATCAGGACTCAGACAAGGAGACCCCCTATCACCTTTGTTATTTAATTGTGCATTGGAATATGCAGTTAGCAAAATAGGCTCAAGACTGCTGTTGGCCTTTGCTGATGACATAGATACAGTGGCTCGTTCAACAAGATACATACGAGAGGTTTTTTTCACAGCTGGAGGAAGAAGCAGGTAATCTGGGCCTACGCGTAAACGAAGAAAAAACAAAATACATGGTAGTTTCAAAGAATCCAAGGCCTCGAATTGGGCAGAATATAATCCTTAATGAGTTCAACTTCGAGGTGGCTAAGGAATTTAAGTACCTGGGGCCGGTAATCACGAATGACAATCGAGTAGAAAAAAATGTCTCAGCACGAATAATGGCGGGAAATAGGGCGTTATACTCTCTTACAACAATATTGAAATCTAAGCTGTCAAAGAGACAATCCAAACTAACTTTGTACAGGTCAATAATTCGCCCGGTAGTTGCTTATGGCAGCGAAACATGGACCCTCAATCAACGGGAAATAAATAAGCTTCTGTGTTTGAAAGAAAAGTCCTCAGAATGATATTTGGACCCAATAGAGATGAAACAACACGAATGTGGAAAAGACGCCACAATGCTGAATTGACGACAATGTATGGCAGTGAGAACACAGTCAGGCACATAAAAGCTAACCGAATAAGATGGGCAGGTCATGTAGTAAGATCAGAAGACAACAGGTTGATAAAAACAGTATTCCTTGAGAGACCAGATGGCAGAAGATCAATAGGTAGACCCAGAAAAAGATGGAAGGATGCTGTCGCAGCAGATCTATCTAGGATGAGAGTCCAGCGGTGGCAAGTGGAGGCACAAGATCGTAGGGGATGGAGGGCAATAGTGAATGCGGCTAAGACTCACCCAGAGTTGTAAAGCCAGGAACGAACGAACGATATTTGGGTAAGATGTTCTTTCCTCTTTTTATGTGTGGTATTTCGTAATTTATTTTAAATAAATAAATTACGAAATACCACACATAAAAAGAGAAAGAACATCTTACCGAAATATCGTTCGTTCGTCCCTGTGTAATACTACTACCTTGTTCGTGCACTTTCCTAAAATAATACTTTCCTTATACAGCCGGCAACAGCACATCATCTGAGACGTAACAGAAAGAAGAAGCAAAACAAACGAGTAGTTGCCGATAATAACTGCGGTAATTAGTGTTATTTTCTAGCATTTTTCTGAAATCGAAACTATTTAAGTACTTCTAAGTGCGTGAAACTTGTACCTAATATTTCGTTGTATATATAGGTTTACAATATATATTGTTGGGCGTGTTTTTAAATACGTAAAACCATATATTTTGGACTTAAAGACGTGTTGCTTTTGTGCCGGTCGGCCAAATTTTTTACAGCACAGTTTAAAAGTTTTTGTTCGCGTTTAATTGTATGTTTTTCTCTGGGTTTAGGCTAGTTTTGTGGTAACTGATACTTAGTGTAATTATGCCTCAAAAGTATTGTATTCCTGGAAAGATATAGGTATTCAAGTAGTACAATAATTCTATGTTCTATTCTCTAATACTGTTAATCCACATGCATACAAACACTTAACAGATTATCGGTTCGATATTTTACCACATCCTCAAACTATAATGGTGTTTGTAATAAACATATGACCGGTCCCCATATCGATGAAATTTTTTTTTAACCTATGCTAGAAATGTGTTTGGTTTGCTAAAGGATCATGAGAGATTTGTGACATTGCTTTCAGATGAACTTCACATTGACCCTCTTATGGATGATAAGGGAGGCAACCAGCAGTCACTAATAATATCTCTCTACCAGGATTCACCTTCATGGTTACAAGTGTGTGTTTTAGCTTTAAAGAGGTAGTTCACATAGCTCCCGTCTCAAAAATTCATTCCGAAATACCGTATAATTTTATTAAAACCATTATTGAAAATTTAGAGAAAATTGGGTATGCAATTTTTTGCACAATAAGTGATAAAAATGCTATTAACGGGAAAGCAATGAGCCATTTTCAACTACGGACTAACTTAATATTCTTTATCCTCACCCGGTAATGAAAGACCATTATTTTACTTATAGGAAACAGTTCAATTACTCAAATGTGTTTTTAATAATTGGCAAAACTCTAAACCTGATCAAATGTTTTATTTTCCCGATTTTTGATACTTGTAAGCTTAAAAAATGCGCTTCGTTTTCTACGATCAAAAAATTATATGAACTGAAGTATGAAAAGCTTTTAAATTTTGGCTATTCTTTAATCCTAAAAGCATTGTTTCCCTCAACTTTATAGCGACAAAATGTAACTTTAATTAATTTTTTTTAACCCTTTCGTAGTAGAGGCTTTAAGACATATTGGTAGTCAAGATACTGCTGATTTTGTAAACATCATAACGATCTGGTGGAAAATAGTAAATGTAAAACCCCATTCAAAGGCAAGTATATACTTGCCTTAGAATGGGGTACATATTTCAGGTATATACGTGACATATTTCAGGAATTTATCGTAAAGAAGCAGCTGATGGACATTGAGTTAGATCCTAAGATTGGTTCTTAGAAAAAATGTTAAGTTGGCTCGATACTTGGCAACCTAACAGTTTTTGAAAGACTCGACAGACCCGAACTGCTTTATGTCATATCCTTCATGGGCTGCTTGAAATTACCAAATGCTGTTTTAATGAACTTGATATCAATTATGTTCTCTTAGGGAAATTTCAAACAAACCCCCTTGAAGATAGATTTGGTAAATACAGGCAAATGGCAGGTGGTCATTTTCATATTTCTGTGCGACAGTTATATGAGACAGGGAAGATACTTAGAATTCAATCTATATTAGCACTTTAGTATCGCAGTTTTTGCCCTATTAATGTTAATAAGTTCTATGGGCTACCTGATTCTCTACTACGATAGTAGAATTTGGAGTTCTTCCAATAACTCAAGGGTGGAATACCAATTGCTCGCTTTAATATTGCGATTCGTATTTGTGTTAGGTTCTATCACGCGAAGCATGAATTGATGAGATATTTTTTATTTAGCTAGCTTAATTGATTCCAAATGGATTTATTTTTCTTTGCATATTTCTGCGTTAACCATGTAGTGATGAGTCTCTGAATTCGCAGAAACCTGTACCTTCAATCCAGTGGTACCAATATTTCCTCAAGTGTGCAGTGTTCTTCTATGCTGTAATTATTTTTTGAGTGATTGACAAATTTTTTGGAGATATTTCTATCACCAGCAAGTTTGCTCTTTCAGAACCGTTCTTTTCTAGTAAAGACATGATCAAACCGCAAGCAAACCAGGAAGAAAGAACGTCATGCAAAAGATACATCTACAAATATCTCTTCTAGTCCCGTTTGTAGCCCATAAGGATCTAAGATAATTGTGATTGGATTTGAAAATCCGATAAAATCATGGATATCACAACCATCTGAGTTCTTGATAAAAGTAGGTGAAAGTGTTTTTCGACAATTTTTCCTTACAGTAAATTTTTTATAACGTTGTTTTACAACATCAATTTTTTCACTTGTGTGGCTTGTGATTATTTCTGTAACATCCTTCGCGAAAATTAAGTTTCAGGCTTCAAGTGTAGTGTCGCGCGGGTTTACCCTGGAATGCCCTGGATGGTCTTTGCAATACTCCTTAAACCGTAATAATATTGTGTCAAAGGATTTTGGTGAATAATGGAGGTACTTTAGCCCATTTGTAAGTGATATTTTTGCCTTAATAGTATTTATTTTGCAATTCCAATTGATCTACACCAAGATTTATCTTCTAAGCCTCGTCTTCCGATTCATTTTCTTTCAGAAAATTGATTTGTTTTTTCACAAAAGCACTAAGAAGTTTTTCATCATTCGAAGAACAACCACAATCATTTGCACTACTTACAGACTCACCATATTGACCGGTTAATTCCCCGTCCTTCTCTTCAGAATCAATTTATTCGGTGATGTCCAAAATTTGCTTCAATCCATCACTTCTACATACTTCAATTGCCGTCGCTGTGCGCTGGAACTTCATTACTACGTCCTTCTCAATCACCAGATTTTTCCCAAAATTCATCATTGTTTGCTATTACTAGCAATTCTGCGGTCGGTTCTCCTAATTAGCGCCAATTTGGAGCTCGTAATGCTAAGTAATGACAGACCATATAACCAAGTGTAATATGTGACTTTTGTAAAAAGAAAAATGTAAACATTACCAAAATATTCCGTTCTACAAAGTGGCACTAAAATTCGCAAAACGACATTGTTGTCTTTGCACGCACTGGTTCTAACGATATCACCGTAAGCATAGCTCACAGCTGAGTACCTCTTCCACAAATGCTTCGAAATATTTGTTAACAAATAAATGCTGGCAGTGAGATCCACAGTGAGGCAGTGTGGCAGACAAAGGAGTCTTTGTAAAGCGACGTTCTAGGTGTTTCCAGTTGTACGACGGGTGCGCCCTAGCCATCTGTCGTCACTATCTGACAGGTGCTGCTGGGGACGGGCTAATGCGGGCCAAATCCTGGGAACATCTGCCGTGAAAATATCTATAAAACAGGGAAATATCGACCACATGTCTGCGGTGTTCCAGGCTATCCAGATCCCGGGTCAATTTCGGGTCACCGACGAGACGCAACTCTCTTCTGAATAGAATCCAGCAATTTTAGGGTGTTCTTAGGTGCGGCACCCCAGATGTGTGAGCAATACTCTAAGCACGGTTTTATTTGCGCGTTGTAGAGCAAAAGTAGCTGCTGCGGTGTATATAGTTTTGTTACGAAACAGCGCACCAAGGTTCTGCGAGGCTGACTTTGCGATGTTAGCAACGTGGTCATGTCAGGACATATTGCAGTTGACCGAGACACCCAGTAGTCCAATTGACGAGGATGAAGGAATGGTCGATCCTGCCACAATGATGTTAGGGCACGCTGTATTGGTTTTCTTGGTAAACGTGGCTGCTTAAGGTTTTGCAGCATTAAATTGGACCAAATTCCTGTCGCGCCAAGTTCGGACTTTGTCCAGATCTTGATTGATTGTTGTAATCTGCTTCTGTCTGCAGTGATTAGTCTCAGTCGCTGGTAAAGGTTTTTCTGATCTAAATTGGGAGACTGTCATCTGCAAAACTTTAATCAATATTATTGGTTCCGGTTAGCAGGTCATTGATATAGATGAGAAACAGAGGTGGTGAAAGTATTGCAACCTGCGGCACTCCCGCATTTATGGCGAATGTGTCTGAGATGTGTCCATCAATTGAAACGTGCAGAGATCGGGTCTTAAGGAAACTGGCAAGCAAGCTGCAAAGAGACGTTGGCAGTCCGAATGACGGCAGTTTGTTGAGCAATCCGTCATGTCAAACTCTGTCGAATGTCTTCGAAATATATAACGCAATCGCTCGAGATTCTCCGTAGTTCTCAATTGCCCTACTCCATATATGTGTGATATAGGCCAATATATCTCCCGTCGATCTGTGTTTGCGGAAGACGTAATGGTTATCGCTAATTATTCTGTTGGCACTTGAGTAGTTGCTGATTGACTACACGTTCCATGACTTTAGAGATTATTGGAAGCAAGGCAATTAGACGATAGTTTGATGGCGAGGTTTTCTTGCCTTTTTTTGGTACTGGAGCGACTTTCGAAGCAGATGGGTATATCCTCTTTCGGTAGGACAGAGAAAAAAGTCTGGAAAAAATGGGTGTTAGTTCGTTAGCGAATTCTTTAACACGATGGCAGGTATTTCATCCGGACCTGATGCCTTTTGCGTATCTAGCTCTTTGAGGAGTTGGTGGTGAAACTTACTTCTGCCATGCTAGTGTTGATGTTGGATATGATGGGGAGATCCTTGCCTTGGGGGACGTTCAAGGTAGAGTGCGATGAAAACATTTCGGCAATCATTTTGCTTCCTTTCTTTGCTGTAGTCGCCGTCAAAGGTGGGAGAGACGTTTTTGTAAAGTTATTACTTACTGCTGGTCATAATTTTATACGTATTGATGCCCACTGGATATTTCGTACATATTTTGTTTCTTAATGTTAGAAAGACTCCAGAAGGGTCTGTGTTTGTTGGGATGCATTGGGGCGTAGTTCCAAACATTCAACAACGTAGTTCATTTTGATTTAGTTTGGCAAAATTAGCATAACTTATGAAAAGCTCACGCTACATTTTTGTTTTTATATTAGAGATTACAATTCTGATCACACTGCCTTCATAGTGGATGTGAGGAGTTATGAGATTTTTTTACTCTTCTCGCCAGTATTCTTCAGTGATACCAATGATACATAGCAATTTTGAAAATAAAAAGTTTTGATTTTCACCTCCTAGCAAAATTCCGCATACATTTTGCCATGCCAACCAAGATCCTAGAAATCAGCTGAACATATACAGCTTTTTCTCTTAAAAATATCCTATAGATGATCTCGATTATCATCTAATAATAGTATTCTATCAGGTTTAATAATAGTTTGCTATCGTCTTCACAGTCTAATGGAATTTTCGAGACTCTACTTACTTACTGCGGCTAAATTTTCTAGTGGATAATCCAAATGAGAATTTAGAAAGTGCACATTCAAGCTCACCGATCAGCCCAAGTTCTTAAATTTCACGAGCTGTTCAGGCTGAATTGAACAATAGAGTCAAACTACCTTGGGGTTTGGAACCTTCGGCAACATGCACTAAAACAGAGTTTTATCCACAATACCGAAACAGAATATTTGCACTCGACGCGCTAACCATGTTAGCATCATCATGAGATGATTAAAACTAGTTTTAATCATCTCCTGATGATGCTAACATGGTTAGCGAAACGCGCGTCGAGTGCAAATATTCTGTTTCGGTATTGTGGATAAAACTCTGTTTTAGTTAATAGAGTCAAAGTCGCTATCGAGAGAATTACTTATAACATATTTAGGTGCACGTCAGCAATATTTCAAGATCTTCAATATTTTTATACAAACATGTCATCTCTCGGAGGAATAACCGATAGAACTACGAAAACCCTTCCTTCAGTTTTCACGAGCCATATTTTTCACATTAGTTAGTTCTCCTCAAGAGAATTATTTACAACATTTCTAAATGTACACAAAGTCACTATTGCAACATTTTTTGATTTTTCATTCAAACATTTCTTCCCTAAATCTTCGAATAACTGATGGACCTGGGAAAACATCTTCATTCAGTTCTGCTTCTGTTGGTACTAAGAAACACTATCCTTCTTTTGGTGGAGCCTTTACCAATTTTAGCATCAATCGACAGTTTAAACTTAATATGATGGAGGGTTGGTTTTTGAAATTTTGAGACGGATTTTTAGCCAGATTATAAACGAAAGGCATTATTTGATACTATAGGTGGAAACCAAGCATTTTTTCGAATTTAGTCATTGCTTAATTGGACGCTAGTCAACAGTATTCCTCTTTGAAAGGACTGTGAGAATTTTTTTCGAAAAGTAATTCTTTCGAATATTTCAATTATTTTTTCGAATCTTCAATTTTTCAAATAAATTATTTTTAGTGAGAGAAGAAACAAAACTAATTTATTTAAAACATTTTCATAAATGTCCAAAAACTTCATACAATTCAGTTTTTGAATAAATGGTTTCCAAAAATCTTCCTATACGAAAAAAAATTTTTTCGAAAAATTACTTGCAATACAAAATTTTCGGTGAATATTATGTATCTCCGAAAAAGAACGATTAATTGAAAATACTGAGTCACCGTAAATGAAGATAGGTCTCAGAATTCCAGTTCCTTTTGAAAAACCTTCAAACTAAAACTATCATATTTCCTAGCAAAACTTAGCTACATTAATTTTTGACAGGAAGAGGAATGTTTCAGCTAATATCAGAAAACGAAAACAGAAAGTATTTCCAATTTTTCTAAAAAGAGTGTAAAATATCGTAAATTTTCTTTTTGAAAAATGGGTTTCCTAAGTTTTAGAAATAAATTGTTTTATAAAAGGTTTGATCAAAAAACTTGTTTCGTTTAGAACAACGTGGTGAATGCAAAAAAGCGCTGTATTCAAAACATTGTGGTACCATTTGAGAAAACGCAACAATGACAAAGTAAAGCAAATTTTCCGACCATGCATTTCTGGCAATAACATAAACATCGAAGTTACGACCATGATATTGCTTAACAATTTTTTATGGAAACTATTCGTTTAAATTTTATTTATTTATTTATTTACGAGTACCCCATTATATAAAGGTTGACTAAATTAACACGAATGTATCTAAAGATAGATTAATCTCATTTACTATATTTTATCATACATTAACATAAATTGCCAGCAAGTTTAATAAGCAAACACGAACGTGGTAGGATGGAATAATGTATATTTTTTACCAGGCCAAGGGTTCTGGCGTAAGAACGTTTTTAGATTTCCTTCGAAAAAATGGAGTAAATCAAGATTTGAAGCATTACCCTGGTTGACCGATTTTGAAATGCATTATGTATCATGAATAGTACGGTCAGAGACGTTGTGCGTTTGATTCTTGATGCCATTGATTGCACTAGAACAACGATATCAATTCGAGATATCAAAACATGGTAGTCTATAAAGTGATTTAATTAATTTTATAAATGCATATCCTGTTGTCACTATATCGCACAGCAGAAGGGAGGCTTAGTAATAAATCTGAACCAGTGAATATGTTATTAATCAGAAAAAAACTGCTCAAATTATCACGAACTATTTCTATTGAATGAACTGATAATCATAGCTTGGGAACCATATACCTACATTAGCAATACTCTCAAATAGATGTGGCAAGAGATTGGCATAAAATTCTTCTTCTTCTACAAATAAGACTCAAACTACCTGATGATCTATTTATAAGGTGACGTTTATTAAAACAACATGCCAAATAAAGAGGACAATACTCCATATCCATGACTATTCATGGCATTTTCCGTGTATTAAAAAATATTTAATTTTGGTTGTTGGAAATCCGAAAATAACATCACTAGTAGTAGGGAAGGCGGGGTCCGAACTCAAAATAAGGCCTTTTTGGCACCCTCATCAAACTCGATGGCCGCCATTACCATCACCCGAAGAATTCGCCAAAGAAACCATCGTCAATGACCAGAGGCTGCTGAACTGACCTTAAACATCCCGAGGCCAAACGGGCCTAACCAACCCTATACAGGGTATTTAATACTCCGGTCCAGGCTAAGCTGTCACTCTTGAACACCACCACGTGACCTACTCCATCTACCCCGTATCTAATGTGACGTCATTATCATCATGCCAAAGAGGCCTAACCACTAATAAGGGGGTAGTTTTAGGTGTGAGTTTTACGGGGGTAGTTTTTTGTTAGTGAAAATAAATAATTTAGGACTTTTTGTCTTAATGCCTTTTTGGCGCGCACTTAAATCCAAATTAAATTAACAAAAGTTTTTTGTTGCGGCCGCGGCTGCAGGAATCGAACCTGCAACTATTAGAACAAAGAGCCGGGGCTCATACCACCGCACCATCACAGCTCTGGTTCCGATTTAATTTTAAGATGATAGCCGAACGTCATCAGCGAGTGTGTGCGCAGGCGCGCGCGCTCAACGTTGTACAAGTACAACAACACCGCCTAGCCTAGGCGCCTTATGAGACGCATGCGTATTCATCAAGAATTATTTTAGGTGATATAAATATTTAACTATTTATTTATTTAGGGAATAAGAAAAAGAATTTCAACTAATAATTATATTAAGTTTAATTAAATTTAAATGTATATTTCTAGGAATGTACAATAAGAAAAACCTTAACGATAGCCTTTTTTAATGAAACGATTAAATTTTTTTCATTTTTACATGACAGTTATTATATGTGAAACAGCACAATTTTTCGATAGCCACAAAACACCTCTAGAATTTATAGTCAGGTAACACAAATAGCACTTTGTAAATTCAACGTTCTGGTACGGTCTTTTCTGCTTTTGATGGGTGACTCGAACACGATCCTAAAGAAATAAAATATTGAATTAATATTCTGTATGTATGAAATTAATATGAACTGATATTATTACAAATCTATCTCCTATTTCTTACATATTAGGAACACCCGTTCTCATTTTTGATTGTAGTATGCCTCTGTAGCAAGGTGAGCAATAAAGCCCATTCGAATGGTAGTTAGTGACAGCTCTTTTCGTAAATGCTTTTCCATATTTCAAACACGATTTGAGATGTGGGCAGCAGTAAGTACCACTGGAAACGTGGATGAATTTTCACGGGTGTGTGTGTCCGTCACAAAGCATGGTGAAATAAAATTGCGTCTGGATAAAAAGTTGTTGTGTCAGCTATTGATGGTACCATATCAGTAGTTATCTTTGGTACCTTTGTAGGAGAAATTCTTCTAAAGTGGTTACTACTAAGATATTTAAAACGATATATATCGTTAAATATGTGTTGCCACTTCTGCAACGACAGGAGCAGATTACTCAAAGGAAAAGAATAATTTATTTAATACGTAATTAAAAAGAAAATAATCATTTATCATTATAACTTCAGGGCACAGTATCAGTATAGATGTAATTTACAATTCTTTTATCATCATAAGGGCTAAGTGCCGCTGTAGTTTGCTGAATGGTATAAACATTATGTTTTTCTGATCGTATAGAATTTTGAAAAACGTCCAAACTGGTATTATTAAAAACACAATTGTAGTAATCATCAAATGAGATAAATTTTACTGCCGACGATTAAATTCCCTTAGCCTCTTTTGTTATACCAAAATTTAAAATCATATTTTCTATAAATATTGTTCTAATACCCAATTGCTTGATTTCTTTCAGACTTTTATACAATTAAAATGAATACATTTTTGAACGTAAGCCAATAAATTCAGTCATAATTTGACCATTATTCTCATCCTTCATTAGCCCTATAACTTTTTTATTTCGCAGAGGAATATTAAAAATATTGTTTTCCGGATAGTCTGATGTATCAAATTTATCAATATCCTCTCGAATGTGATCATATATATTATCAACCTGAAAATGACAAATTAAACTATCTGTGTCTGTATATAATAATTTAGAATTAGAACCAAACTTATTATTGATGTAATTATAATGAAAATCGTATAAGAATATCTTTGAAATGTCCAATATTGCCATCCCACATAAATGGCTTTATTAAATTTAACTTTTAATCTACTCATTTCAATGAGCACCATAACTTCGCCAATCTTTGCACAGCTATGAATATTTGGTTGAGAAATATAATAGTTAGCACCAAATTTTCCTGACCATTTAGTGACCAATTTAACATCTCTATATTTTTTAACATTTTCAATGGTCTTACCAAATGCAGCATTATTCATTAATTTATAATTGTTCTTCTTAAATTCAGTTGTACTTTGTTTTCTAAATTCAGTATTTAAATCGATATATTTTTTTAACCATCGCGATTGTTTAAATTTTAAACAACTGTGAAATTTAGTAATTTTAAGACCTAATTCCAATGCTTGAAGTAAATTTCTATAATGGATGACATATTTTTTCTTATCATATAGGGTAGTTAAAAGCTTATGTTGTTCAGATGGTAAAGTAGGTGGCACTAAATGTTCAGGAAAAATTAGTAAATCTTTGTTATGATCAAATAAATGTTTGGGGTAATGAAGATCTACCTCAAAAATTTACCCATATTCACTATCTTCTGGAGTATTAAATATATTTGTTTCGTTATAAATTTCTTCGTCACATATCCATTGAAATTCTCTTGTAGGGAGAGGAAAGCTCATCGTAGCTCCATACATACAAATTGTTAACATGAGATACTGACCGGAAATAATATATTCTAATTAAAATTCGACCGAAAAGATAGACCCTCAACTTCCGTAATCTGCATCCACCAAATTCAATTTAGCACACACTACATACGTGATGATTATACCAGCAGTGCCAGGAGCCTTGAAATAAATCTTTGTAGACCGGTAAATGATAACCCAAGCTATCCAGGACAAACTAAATAGATGACATTCTGTTAGTAGCGGTAGACTTATTGTTGGAAAAACCGAGTTGCTTTTCACTTCTTGATTGATTATTTACGATATTATTGTTATGCTAAAAACTTCATTCAACTAGTCCATTCGAATCATACTACAAATATAATACTACGATTTGACGCTCTTACTTAGCCCAGCTATGAAATATAAATCCAATTGCCGCAAAAGCAACGTAAAATCACCGGACCCAGGTAATACGTCGTACGTATCCAGAAATTCCTTTACGAGGCCATCAATAATCCAGCGCGAATCGACCAAAAGGGACTCTTCCCGAATTCCCTGCGGACGGTCCCGTTAAATTATCAATGTGCGAGCTGACCCGTGTCCAGCTATGTCCAGCGATGTCGACGCTTATCCATTATTTATTCGCCAAGAAGCCAATGTGTCGCCCGATCAGACCCCTGAGGTTCAGGCAAATGTCCTCGACAAGAATCTGTGTTGCCACGTTTCACCAAGCAGGAGGGGTTATCTTTAATTTTTTATTTGAATAATTGGAAGTATACGAGCTCATGCGTAACACATACTAAAACTAAATATTTACGACAGTTAAAATTCTGAATGTATTCAATGTTCCACTCCTTATAATTTCCTACAAATTATTTAGCATACGGCACCACTTGCCCCCTAAGCTGTTATCATCTGAATGAATTCAAACAATTCTGGTGCCAAGCCTTATGTGATCAACCCATCTTATCGTCACACATTCTTCTTATTGTTTGGGGTTCCGGTATAAAAACTTCATTGATTGAAATACTAACTCATAGCTCAGTCTTTGCCTTTCCAGTAAGCCAATAATTGCTTGATCGAAGATGGAAAACTGATGAGAACTGAGTGCTATATGAATTTTCGATGTCCTATGAAGAAAAAAGGTAAGTAAATAGGACATGGAAATGACAATAGGAGAGAGTATAAATGAGAACTGGGTTGAGACATTCTCGGAAGAGGGTAGAAGATACTAAGCGGTCACAAGGGCAGGGTTCTCCAGCTTCCTAAAGTGGATATGTTTTCCGCAGGAATGCAAAGTATCTTTACGTTATTCGTTGAACATTAAGCTTACATCATTTCGAGAGTATTCCATTCTTTCTGCATGCCAAGAGTACAGTTATGCAAAGTTCACAGCTTTGGCTATAGGTATATTTAAATTTCTGGGCCCTTAAGAAGCTAAACTTTCTGCTTGACACGTTTCGGTCCCTCTTTGTTGTTAAAGATCTTGTAAGTAGTGGACACTGCAATAAATAATATATAGCTACACGGACACACGGTTAGAATCAGTGAACGCTCTGCAAACTTCAAACCACACTCTTTTTTAAGGGTATAGTTGAAAAATAATTCTGTAAATTGGGCGGGCTGAAATTTATGCAAAAGGGTAAATTTTACCTAATTATCCTATTTTTAAATGTATAAACTTTCTCCGATGGTGCTAATATTTGCTTTTATTACCTAATTATTTTAAAAGAAAATGCTCCTAGCGCGTTTAGGACACATGGCCTAAGTATGTACAAAAACATACTAGAGTGCCTAAAAAGTGGACTGTCTATTTTACTGGTTTTCTCCTACCACACCTCTTGGTTTATTGGTTTTTCATTCATTTTCAGCAGGCCTTTATAAACCTCAAAAACAATGAAGTTCATGAAATATGAAAAATTACTCTAAACTTGCTGAACATTTCAGAACATTCTGAGCTTCTTAGGAAATGAGGATCACGACAACGGTTTTGACATAAGCGATGATGAAGAAAATATTGAGGTGATTCAGTTAGAGCAGCCACAAGAAGCAGGACTACAGCAAGAAGTAGAACAAGAAAACAAGGGGCCGAACAACTACAACAGGAGGCAGAAGAAAAAGCAAGTACATCTCCTAAGCTGATCAGGACAAATAACACAAACTAGCCCAAGCATCAACAGCCGGAAACAGGTATTTTTCGTCGCTCAATATGAGAACATTTTCATTTTGTGGCAATTTAGATATAAATGCACTGATGTTAGGTAACGAACCAATTGATTATTTCTTCTTGTTAACAAATGAAGATTTTTTAACTTTATTATTCAGGGTTCTAACGGTTATGTTAGATGTGCTCATTTACAGTGTTGGTGATCAGAACTGTCTTACCAGAGGAAGAAATGTAACTTCCAATGAGTTTCATATTTTTAGGGTAAATTATATCACATGAAATCCATTAAATTGAAAAGAACACATTATTATTGGAAATCCCACTTTTTATTTGATATTGCAGTTCATAAGTAGGAACTTTCATTTGATACTAAGAGCTCTTCATTTTGAGAGCTCTGATAAAACTGGGGCTGAAAATAGGCTTTCCAAAATATCTTCACTAATTATTTTTGATTATTAAATAAAAGAATGGCAAAAATATATTCGCCTGGACGCTTGCTGAGTATTGACGAATCTATGATGCTCTGGAGATGAGGACTCGTGTTCAAGCATTATAAATAATAAAAATAAACGCCACAAATACGGCATTAAACTTTACATCTTTGCTGAACCTTCTAAACTGGGACTTAAACTTTTTGCCTATATGCAGGAGCAGGGAACCAAGAATTTGCAGGAAAAAATCATACCCAAAAAGTAGTACTAAAGCTCTTCAAAAACAGGGAAAATTATAGCTACTCGCTATGCATGGCCAACTATTACAATAGCGTTAATCTATCCGAGAAACTTCTGGACAAACAAATATATCCAACTGGAACACTCCGGACAAACCGATGTGGTAATCCAGAAGGAGTTCTCAAGACAAAAATTAACCGTATACTCCGAATACTCCAACACATTAGTTTGTGTTACGAAATGGAGAGAAGTATTGGTTATTTCGAGGGAATTTACTGGTAATATGATATATGCATCAAATATGAGAGGTTTCAGAGATATACAAAAGTCACATCTTGTCTTTAAATAGAATAAGTCAATGGGAGGTATTGATGAACAGGATCCTATATTATCTTATTACCCTTTCCAGCGAAAAACGTTAAGATGGTATAAAAAACTAGGGATTCACATATTTCAAATGATGTTGATCAATGCTTATCATCTGTTTAATTTTTTTCGCGTAATTTTTTCCCAAAATTAGCTTGTTTATTATTTAGAGACTTTGGCCATCAACAAAGATCTATTAGGAAGACATTAAGGATTTAAGATAAGAAGTTCGGTTGGAAGCCATTTGGGACTAGCCGAGGATATTCGATATTCAAGCTCGTAACATATAAGACATTCTTTGTAAACTTAATTTTAGTAAACGTTTTAAAAAAAGAGTTTCTCGTCTTCTTAATCCTAACTCGCTCGACGCGTTTTGGGCATATCGGATATAAAATAGTAGTAAAAAAGGTATCCGTAGGTGCCCACATCACGCTAAGTACGTTGACTTTTTTCTTAACATAAATTGTCACAAAAGTCAAAATAATATTTCCATTATTATATTTTAGTTTGTTTTATTCAATTAATGATAAAAATTGCAAATAGAAAGCTGGGCACTAGGAATGCAAGTACCTGTATC
Source organism: Pissodes strobi (assembly GCA_016904865.1). Classification (NCBI taxonomy): domain Eukaryota; kingdom Metazoa; phylum Arthropoda; class Insecta; order Coleoptera; family Curculionidae; genus Pissodes; species Pissodes strobi. Next base: position 832,802 of record MU181934.1, on the reverse strand, counting down.
TAGTGGCAGTGAAAGTATTAAGAAGTTATTGTTCTTGGGATCAAACCGTGTCAAAATACGATTACTTTCCTATATCTCGCCATCAATTTCAAACAGCATCATAGGGGATCTTTAGTGTACAAAATTATTTTATCTTTCTGATCCGTGTACCATTGGTATTTCTCGCAATCTATTCCCTTCAGTCCACTTTGAAGACTTTTATACTACTGGATCTACTACATTTTATTTATTTCATATCTTATATCTTATGGTGAACAGTCATAGTTGATTTTTACATGCCGTATTAATAGCTTGTAATAGAGATTCTGAGCATAAATATTCCTCTTCATAGAGGCTGGTTGGGCTGTTTTAGAAAAATATGTAAGGTTGCTAAAGTTTGTCATTATTAATGTTATTGTCCTATGATGCTCAGATATTTAGTTGGCTCTATTAATATGTTCCTCCTGCTTCAATTATTGAAAACCCTCTTCTCTTTCAAGCTGCTAAATTGCTCAAAATTATAGACTTGACAGCATTTGGCTTTTTAATGTGTTGATCTTTTGCCAAGAAGTTGTATTCAATTAATTGTGCTGTTCTCATTAGTGCAAGGTAAATTATGTCCATGGTGCCTGAATACTGGTCTTCTGTAGCAACCCTTTTAGACCTACTAAGGTTAGTGCCAATATTAGTTTACCATCTATATACCTGTGCGATACTGCTCAATGGAAAGGTTGAAGGAGGTCTGTGCAATCGTATGCAGAGTGTCCTTCGCTTAGTTGAAGAGTGGTGTAGAGAGCACTCTCTGTCTGTAAACCCCAGGAAGATGGAGATGATGATCTTCACCAGAAAAAGGACGGAGCCGGAGCCACTACGGTTTCCGATCATTCTAAACATACTTTGCGTCTGAGGTAAAATACCTTGGAGCCACCTTCGATGCTAAATTAATCTGATCGAAAACTAAAGAAGGCATACACTTCTTAAGAATAGTATGAATAATACCGCAGGACCGTGGGAAAACCTGGGGATTAAACCCAGGTTTGTAATGTTGATGTATACTGCTATGATAAGGCCCATTGCCTATGGAGCCTTAGTTTGGTGGCTCAAGAGTCAACAAAATATAGCAATGCTTAAGCTCTGTCAGGTACAGAGCACTGCCTGCCTAACCGTAACGGGAGCTATAAGCACAACCCCAACCAGAATCATGAAAGTAATGTTATGCTTGCCGCGCCCTGGAAATTTATTTAAAAGAGGTGGCTCTTGCAAATAAAACCAAATGACTCCATAACCGAAGGTGCGGTTAATATTCTCGTGGATGGCTCAAAAATCCACGAGGGAGCAGGCTGTGGAATTTACTTCCGAAGCATAACTCAATGGTCTATGGAAGAACACATAGAACACACATAGCAAGTTCAGTCTGAACTTGCTGCTATATCCATGGCCGCTAAAGCGATTGTTCGCAGGATTACTGAAGACAAGACTATTAAAATCTACATGGGCAGTAGGCAAGCACTACTGGCCCTGAAAAGATAGAAACTGACAGACAGGTCAGCACTAGAAATCCAAAATTCCCTGCGCGAAAACAGAATTTCCCTGTGCTGGGTTAAAGGACATGCACAGTGTGAAGGTAACAAATTAGCGGATAAATATCGACTATGAAGGCTTTAGGGCAAGATAAGATGAAACAGCTAACTGTCGGGAGCTACTAAGCTACCCTAATGGGTCTGCAGCAAAAGCATACCTGAGTATGTCAAGGAGGAACCTACGGCTCATGGTGGGTATTCTAACTGGACACTCCCAGCCAAGTAAACATCTCTACGTAATGAGATTATGTGAGACACCTCTATGCAGAGGCTGTGAGCAGGAGGACGAAACAGTAGAGTAATCTGCTCTGCGAGTGCGACGCTGTTTCGGAACTAAGCGAATCCATTTTGGAAGAACGATGGCCGGCCATGGCTTTTCTCAGAACAGCCTCCTCAGGCAACAATGCCGCCTAGGAAGGACGCACTTGGGGTCCAAGTGCCGCGGCCTTGTAATCTCTCACCATTTCCAGATTCCAGATACCTGTGCTCTGGATAAAGTTAGTTCTCAGGGCTTACGAAACCACCCTCAGATTGCTCGATGGCAGCTCATATTCTTCAAATATTGAAAATTGCACTTCTTGTAAGAAGCCTGATGGAAATTATTTTTACCGAGAGAAAATCGGAATTCAGTATCCTAAGCTCCGCCCATGGCGTTTCAGCTAACAGTAAACGGTCAGTTTGTCCAAGAGAGTTTGATGTGTTCTCTTTCATGAAGACTCTGGTATAAGGGCCTCTGACCGGCATATAAAACTAACACGTTTTTCAGTAGTGGCAGCATCTTTACATTATCATTATTTATATTTGGCTTATCTGAGTCTGATTACACAGCTACCATTATGAGCATTTGGTAGACTTATGGAATCGAAGGTAACTTCGCAGTCTACAAATACAGAAACAGAAGCAGCTTCTTTCTGTGGTTGACCGTAATCGAATTTAGACCTCAGTGTAATGGTAATAAGCGAGAGATAATACGAAACTATCTGTTGAAGATTTAGTCTTATCCAGTCAAATCATGCCTTATCTGAAAGTTTAGCTGGATAGTAATTTATTGTTTCCAGTGATTTTATAGTCGGGAGTTCCAATTTTATAGCAGAATTCAATATTAATTTATACGTTAATATGACAATTTTAGTAGCATTTAAAAAAAATTAATCTACTATAAAGAGACCGGAACCAACCCAACTAATGTAAACTAACACGGAAAATGCTGCTGTAAAATGTAAAATTTTAAAATTCACGTTTTATTTAAAAAATAAACTATATTAATTGCTGACCATTAAATTTCAGGACATTTCAGTTAGGACAAAATATTTTTCAACGAAAAAAACATCCATAATTCCCTCTGAAATAAACACCGATTTTTATCCGATAAATAATACAACGATTTGCCCATGTGTACAAATTTGACTGTCAAACTGTAAATTCTATCCTATTATTTGTCCGTTTACAGTTACTCGTTTATTTCAATTTCGGTTATCTGTTAAAATCTTCGTGAGAAAAACACACATTTTTGGATTTTTGGCTTGAAAAATTGATTGCAAATAAAATTTTGCTGTGTTGGTATAAATGACTTTAATTGTCGCGGAAGCCATAGATTATTGAGATTCTACAGCTGTTTATACATGCTATTATTTGTAGAAATAAATTTGTATATAGGTATACAGCGTTATTTATAGATACAATACATAATTCTAATCGGACTCGAGCCGAATATAAAGCAATAACGAAAATTAGACAACCAGAAAAACACTCCATAGTTCTTGAAACATCTAGAAGGGCGCGTTTATTACCTTTTTCGAGATATACACTCTGCAGCAACTGTAAAGTAATTAATTCGCTCTTTGTAGATCTTGAGGAGCGGTGTCATATAACTGGTATCTTTTACGCATTACATCATATTTAAGTGACACTTTTTGAATAACTGGTCATAACTAAATATATGCTTTCAATAATCGATAGCTGATGCACTTTTACTGTCAACTTACCCTACTTGACATTTTTCTTTTGTCGGTTCACCATAATGTACACCCTTTTCTGATCATCGTTATTTCTGGTTATAGGCCTCCCCCACACACACTATAATTCAGAAACCTTAACTTTTTCAATTGTTTCTTGTGACGCAAGTTACGAAATTCTTAACGTTCAATTTTACCACGTGTCCTACCCATCTTCGCTTTATTCTATATATAGTGTTAGCTTTTATAATCTCATTGCTCATGCTTATGCCAAGCATAGGAATTTTCACTGCCCTCTATGCTCATTTAAATTGCTTAGTCGATATTATGCTGATATTCGTACCATTCGTCAACTCTGGTAAGATGCATTAGTTAAAGACTTCAGATTTTAAAAGAATGGAAACTAAGATTTTTCACGTCCAAATCTTGCTCATCCTAGAGAAATTCGTCATTGCATTTTATTTGTCCAGCACGATTTTGTGACCCTGATTACATATGACTTAAAACAAGAATCATAGATATTCCCTCTGGGCCGAGAATAACAAGGGGCTGTATCGCATGAGTTGAATATGATTATACATTTATTCATGTTCATTGAAAGTTCTATTGCTTGGATCATGTATTTAATTTCATCTCATAGGTCGTTCTATATCAGGACCATATCATTTACAAAACTTAAATTGATGATATTTTCTCCATATCTTTGCGTTTTCATCTAAGTGATTTGCATAGAATATGTTGCCTTCACATAGATGCTTTTAGCTCTGGATCTTCCACAAGACGGACTACTCTCCTCTGTATGGAGGCCAATATTATGAGCATGTGTTTGGGTGCCGAGCTCCACACATGGGAATAGTATTCCAGAGATGGTGGACCTTATAGAGCAGCAAGAGCTGATGAGGTGTATACAACTTTTTTGTTGTATAAAGTACTACCAGCATTTGTACTGCTACCTTGGTGATTTTCGAGGCGTGATTACGCCAAGATATGTTGTTTTCTTTGACGCCCAGCAAGCGTTAGAAACGAGCAGCAGTCATTGGAGTCTATATAGATAAGGGTATGAGAGTGCTATCGTCGGCAAAGCTGTAAATAGAATTGGTTGTTCTAACCAAGAGATCGTTGATATAGAGCAAGAACAGTGTACACAATATACACCCTTGAGGAACTAAGGCATTGGTTTTAAATTCCTCCGAGACTATATCATCTCCAAACTTTAAATTGTTGAGGTTTTCTCCATATCTTTTTGTTTTCAACTAAGCAATTTAAATGGAAGATGTTGCCTTCACATGGATGCTGACGCAGTCGAAAGCCTTACTGTAGTCAACAAAGCAAAGGTAGGTTTTGACGTTAAATTCATATGCCTTTTCAATTATTTGTCGAGTGTTCAGAATCTGTTCCCTTGTACCTTTGCCTGACATAAATCCGGTTTGTTCGTCTGGAATTTGTGGTGGGAGGGAAGTTTTTAAGCGATTGTTAATAACGTAAATGATAATTTTGCTTACGTGTGAAGGCGCAATGGTTCGGTAATTACTACAGTCCAGAGGCGACCCTTTCTTGTGGAAAGGCATATATATTGATTCACACCAGTCTTTCGGCCATTCACCAGTCTTCCATTTAAGTTCGCACAGTCGATAAATAGTATCTATCCCCAGTTTTCCCATTGCTTTAATTGTTTCAGCCGTGATTCTATCTCCGCCTGCATATTTTGTTTTTTAGTGAATTGATGGCTTTTTCTATTTCGGATTTTAAAATTGGGGGTTCTTTTTCCATTTCGTGTACCGTTTGTTGCTGTTCATTTGTGTCTGCATTACTAAATAGTTTTTCACAGTATTGCCTCCATACCTCGGCTATGCCAGTGGGGTCTGTAATTGTTTGTCCTTTATCATTTTTTATTATTTGCGTTTGTGGTTTGAATTCTCTGGCTAGATATTAAACTTTTTGATATAATTCGTGGGTCCTATTATTGTTTGCATGTTCTTCCACTTCTTTGCATGTGTTTGAAATGTGTTTGTTCTTGTCGGGTTTGCATGCTTTCTGAATTGCTTTATCAAGTTTTGTCTTCTCTTCTTGACTAATGGCATTTAAGGCAACTTTCTGTTTGCGTGACTATTAAAATTGTTGTTTCTTTTGTCATCCAATGTTTTTTTTTATTGGAGCAGTTTGTTTAAACTCGTTTGTACCGGACGCTATCCATGATTTTATTGCGTTCCACGACTCATTTACATCCTCAGTAACCTGCGGTGGTCCTATTGCTTTCAGTTTCTGTTTAAACCTGTTTGGTTCAGGCGTAGGTATTTTTTGGCTAGGTTTTGTGAGATGGATTTTCTTTAGTTTTACACTAAGGCAAGACTTTAGTAATTTATGATTGGATCCGCAGATTGCTCCGGGCTGTGCGCAACTGTTCTTTATTGATGTCCGCCATCGTGCTCTTATCAATGTGTAGTCTATTTGGTTTTTGTAGAGACCTGATGGAGATGTCCCTGTTGATAGGCGACGTGGGTGGTGTTTAAAAACTGTGTTTGTAATTGTCAATCTGTTTTCCGTGCAAAATTGTATAAGTCTTTCCCCACGTTGATTTCTTTCTCCCAGTCCATATTTACCTAGTATGTTCCTTAGTTCGTTATCATTTTCGGTGTTTCCCACTTTGGCCATTAAAATCTCCAGTGATTACTATGATGTCTTTTTGTGATATTTTTGATATGACTTTCTCCATCTTTTCATATTCTGCTTCAATCTCATCGTCTGGGTGATCCGTGGTTGGCATGTATCCCTGAACAATGTGCAGTTTGCAAGGTTTGGAGTTAACAGTTGTCTTAATTATGCGATCACTGATAGGCTCGTAGCTCTCTATATAGCTTGTGTATTTTTTGTTAACTATGATCGCCACTCCATTTCGACCTGTTTCTGGCGCACCTGCCATGTAAATAGTATGATCGGTTGTGCTAAAGTGTCCGTTTCCCTTCCAGTGTGTCTCAGCTATACCACATATTGCCACGTTCTCTTTTCTAATCTCATTTTCAAGGATATGTAGTTTTCCCGTTTGTAGAAGGCCCCTTACATTCCATGTACCTATGTGTATTTGGTTTCGGATGTTGAGATATTTTCTTCCAGTAGTTTCTACTGCCTGAGTTGCCCGGTTGTTCACAGCCTCAGGCCCGGTAGCAAATTTCACACTAATCGGCCCGGAACCAATTGAGCGCCGAGTGCTAGTCGTATCGCCATGCGTATCTATTTTCTTTCGACTTTCTGACATAATGTACTCAAGGGAAAATAATCAGGTGGTTTCCCCTTGCCTGCCTGATCTCATGCCATTGACTTTGTGCTAAGTTCATCCGCCTTTAAGACAAGAAGGTGCCCCCAAATCTTGGCCGAAATATATTATAAGTCTCTATAATCGCCCTTAGATTTAAAGCTTTGCTACCTTATGCCATTCACGCCAATTACAGGTGCCTATCGACTTTGTTTGCCGCTAATGCCATAGTAGACTTTCTGCACTAAGAATGAGACTATCTTTTGAAGTACAGACACTTCTATTTATGCTAGATTTTGGTCCGCCCCGGGTATTTAATTTCCCCGGCACCACCTATATCTAGGAAGCGTTCCCTATCCGCCACCTGTGGAGGCGCCCGATGGGGGATCTAGCAAATGTAATTGGGGGGAGTGAGTGGAAAATTGTGGACAAAAAAAAAATAATATTGCGTTGAAAACTAGCATAATTTCTGTTGTTCTCAGAGGCCAACCAAAATTATTAAGAAAACATTTAGAAGTAAATTTAGAACTACCCTATCTTCCACGAAAAGCAGAGATCAGCAAGAAAACTTCCGTATTAATTGCTTGCACAATTATATTGTGGGAGTGTGGGATAAAATTAGACAAATAATTGAGAATTGCGTTTAAAAATAGTATATTCTTCAACACACGAAGGAGTCTACAAGAATTCTTATGGTTCAACAGATTATTGTTGCCAAAATTTAGGCAATAAAAAAAAAAATTGCGTTTAGAACTATTCAATTTTCGACCATGCGTATGGATCAGCTTATCTGTGATGTGTGAGAGAAGATATACCAAGAGCATATTGGTAGACACAGCCTCCATTATGAAAGTAATGACAATGGAAACAGGGTTATTAAGTTCGCGGCTTCAAAGAATATGGTGATGGGATGTACAACGTTCAAACATAAAAGAATACATAAGGTTACATGGGTTAGTGGAGAAAGTGAAAACCAAATCGATCATGCACTTATAGACAGCAGATACTACTCCAATCTCATGGATGTTAGAACGTACAGGGGAGCAAACATTGACTCGGACCATTACCTGTTTGGTGTGAAACTAAGAGCCAAAATTTCCAACGTGAAAAAGGCCAAAGGAAGTAAAGAACTAAGATACAACAGAGATGCCATGAAAGAAGAAGAAACACTTAATGCATACAAGAATTATATTGAAGAGAATATGAACATCATGTGGCAACACGTTAGCGATGTCATAAAACAAGGGGCCGAGAAAATCCTGGGCTATGAGAATAAAACGCCGCGAAATGACTGGTTCGACGAAGAATGCCAGCAAGTGACAGATAGAAAAAACAAAGCTTACCAAAGAAAACAGCAACGAAAAACAAGAGAGGCAGAAGAAACTTACAAGAAACTGAGAAAAGGAAAAAAGAGGATGCATAAAAGAAAGAAAAGAGAAAATGAAGAAAAACTCTTGGATGAAGTAGAACGACCCAAAAATCAGTCGGATTCAAGAAAGTTTGACCAGAAGGTTAACAATATAAGAAAGGAGTTCAAACCAAAGTAAATATTTGTAAGAACAAGAACGGACAGGTTCTTGTTCTTACAAGGAGGAAATACCTACTCAACAGGTGGATGGAGCATTTCTCCGAACTTCTAGGCTCAGATAACCAAGAAGACCAAGAGCTAGAAGAATTAAATGATGACCTGGTCGAACCGCCCAACTTGCAGGAAATCCAGGATGCTATAAAGAAGCTGAAAACCCACAAAGCTCCTGGAAAAGATACTATCGCAGCAGAACTCATCAAAGCTGGTGGAGAAGTATTGGAAGAAACCATGCTACAAATCATCCGAAAAGTCTAGCGTGAAAAACAAATGCCAGAAGAGTGGAACGTAGGGGTTATATACCCTTTACACAAAAAAGGTGATCAGTTGGAATGCAGTAACTATCGAGCTATTACACTACTAAACAGCTTATAAAATACTGTCACATATCCTGATATCTCGTATAAGGACGTACGCAGAACCTAGGATCGGACAATATCAATGCGGATTCCGAACTGGTCGATCGACAACAGACCATATTTTCGTACTACGCCAGATACTCGAGAAGTGCTACGAATTCAATATCCACCCTTTCATTGACTTTAAGGCAGCTTGTGATAGCATTCTAAGACCAAAGTTATACCAAGCCATGAATGAGCTACACATTCCAAAAACCTTAATTGAATTGACAAAAATGACAATGTCAAAAGTTGTGTGCCACGTAAAAATACAGAATGAAACCTCAGATTCATTCAAACAACTGTAGGCGTGAGGCAGGATGACGCGATGGCGTGTCTCCTGTTTAACATAGCACTAGAAAAAGTAGTCCGAGATGCGGAACTGGATACTAGAGGTACTATCTTTAATATGTCATCACAGGCGCAGGCATACGCAGACGACATGGACCTGACCTCTAGAACTCTCCAAAAAGCAAAAGAAATCTTTGTAAATTTTGAGAATGCCGCAAGAAATATGGGACTACAAATTAATGCAAATAAGACAAAGTTTATGGCTGCGACAAAAAGAGCGCAGGGCGAGAGACGCGGGTCAAAATATCAGAATTAGAGAGTATAACATCGAAGCAGCGGATGAGTTCATATATCTCGGAGCCTTGATAAACCCGAGTAATGATGTCAGCAAAGAAATAAAAAGGCACATAATGCTTGCCAATCGTTGTTATTTTGGGCTGTAAAAATACTTCCGTGAATCGAGCCTTTCGAGAAGCACGAAGATCAGAATATATAAGACGTTAATTGTACCAGTTTTAATCTATGGCTGGGAAACCTGGACCCTAACAAAAGCAGATGAGGCGTTACTATCAACATTTGAACGAAAAATTCTAAGAAATATTTATGGTGCTGTCGTCTGGAGAAGAAGATATAATTTTGAGCTTTATAACTTATACAGAGGGTCAGGAAACAAAGACATAATAACAAACAATCAAGATTGGCAGGTTAAGATGGGCAAGACATGTATATGTATCGTGACATGTAGTACGCTATGACAACAACGTGCCAACGCGAATAAGGTAACTGGAAGGTCCTTGCCAGAGATCGGAAAGGATGGTGGACGAGGCTGGAGAAGCTCGAGGCCCTGTAGGACTGTAGCACTACTGATGATGATGATGGTAGGGATCAGCTAGAAAATGTATGGATTAGCAAATTTTTAGAATAAAATTGCGAGGGTTGTGAAGAGGAAGAAATTAAAAAAGAAACTCAGAATTGTTTGTTAAATTACATATGATATCCAGCAAATGAGGACAAATAAATTGAAAATTGCATTTAGAAGAACTTTTACGGAGTAGCAGAATTTTGAGGTGAGAGACAGGAATTTAGCCAAATATGTATAACTACCCCATCTTAGGGGTCATCAGATTTTACGTGAAAAAAAGGGGGGTAGTGAGTGGAAATATATGTGTTTGGCAAATAAAAATTAATTACTCCTTATCTACATCACATGCATGAGTCATTGTTGTTGAAGGGGAATGCAGATAATCATATCGAAAATTGCCTTTAGAATTATTCTTCCACCATACTCATGAGTCAGCATGAATCTTTATGGGCCAGCAGATTTTTGTGAAATATAATTAATAGGAGGGTTAGCAGGAATATAAATGTAGACAAAAATCAAAAAGTACGCTAAGAACTACAACACCCGTATCACATGCACGGGTGAACAATAATTCTTACGGAGCAGCAAAGTTATCTTATAAAACAAAGTCGAAGGGAGCGAGAGGTAATATATATTTGACAAAAAAAAATTAAAACTGCATGCACGTACGAGGCAGCAAGAACTTTCTTTGGTAAGTGGATTTTTCTTGGAAAAAATGGTGAGAGTGACGGGAAACTAGATAAATATAACGAAAAATGCAATTAGGACTACCCTACTTTGCACACTCATGGGCTAGCATATTTCTCTTTTAGAATAAAATTGGGCGCAGTGGGTAGGATCTCTAGGCAAAAAAAAATCGAAAATTTCATTTAGCACTATCACCATTTTCTGCCAATTCCAGTGTTTCGCAAATTTTCTATGAACTCTAATCGACAATAAACACATTTTCTTTTAGTACCTATGTAATTGGCAGATACGTTCGAATTAACGAGGTTAGAATTTAGAAAAATCCGGCTTCTAATTAGGGAACCTCCGTACAGAGTTTCATATGCCCAAACTCTCCGAAAACGGAAAATCGAGCCGGTAATCGAGTTAGGGATGAAGGGTACGGGCCGAAACCCCCCCAAAATTGTTGGCTCCGTAAGTGTCCTACCGATCCGGTATTACCTATATTGTAAGAGCTGAGGACTTCAAATTCAAGTTAGAGTTTCGGAATAATCTAGGGTTTCAATCCGACATCCGTCGGAACTTATTGCCAGTAGATTCCGAGGTAGGAATTTGAGGTAGAGCTAAATGGCCGCTATTGAAATTTTAAACGTGAAGGTACCTTTAGTTACGTTCTTAAACCAGGAACAGAGCAGAAAGCGGCGAAACCTATTTGTTTTTAGGCTATCACGCGGGATTTAATTGGCACTAAATATGCGAATATTGTAGAATGGGCAGAACCATATTTTCATATCGATTCTATCTTTCTTATAAGCTGATAAGAATCAGAATGTGCCGGTTCGTATTGAAGAAGCCTTCTAATTAATTTTTCTGATCGAATCGAAATTTTAAAATTAGATGGAGAACGTAAGGAAAAAATTTGAGTTCATAAGAAAAATTCAACAATATTCTTAATTTATGACTTATGAGAAAAATCGCGACTCGAAAATTGTACCTAGGAAGGAAAAGTTGCAGTTTTATATCATTTAACTCCTACTTAGGACCATGTAATTTTAGGAGTTCCATTTGGGCGATGCCGTAAGCATGCAGATGGACCTTGGTAAATGTGCTATGGTACATGTGAATAAAGGTAATGTTGCTGGGTAAGGAAACGTAACCCTAATGGAAGTCATGCCAAGAAATTTATTCCTGGGACCAGCAGACATTTACAAATATCTAGGCTACTAACAGGGAATAAGCTTAGAACAAAAGCTGAATCAAAACAAGGTCAAACAAACTTTTCTGAAGAGTTAACATTGTCTTGAAATAGCAATTAAATGTCAAAAACAAAAAACTGACCATTTACATCTAGGCAATCGAAATCATAGCATACACTCACGTTTTTTGCGTCGATTCGTGGGATACCAATTTCTCGGTGCCTCTCCTAGCAGTGACATTACCTGGAGCAGAAAACATTATCAGTACTTTTAAACAGACAGGAAAGGTAAAGGCAATGCATGCAGTAGCGTCCACTACTTACCTGACGATGACGTCGAGATATCTCTTTCCAGAAACTGAGGGAGCGTTACATGCAATACAATACCAGGTCGCTTCTACATGTTATAATCAGAAGCACATTCTTAAGACCCAAGTAGAAAATACCAAAGGCCGGTTCTTCAATACTGAGCAAGAGTTCATAAAGCACCTAGTAGCACCGTTCACACAACTAGCTCCAACTGCTTTTCTGAGTAGTCTCTTTGGACACACCTATACAGACAGGGAAGTTACACATAACAAGCCAGACATCATAATCCTCTATTAAAAGCTGTAATGATAGCTAGCTCAGTCGCCAATTTGTAGCGAAAGTTAATTTATTTATTTAAGTATGGCATTGTGCGCCATTTTGTATGCATGAGACTCGTTTTAATTTTTCTTAGGCCGTCGGTCGACGTTTTCTTATTAACAGAGATTTTTTTGTGTGTTGTGGGCGCCAGAGTTCCTAGAGACAATGCGAACTGAATATGAACACTTAAATATAAAAATAAATTTAAAGATAAGGATATAAGAAATTTGCCTTTATAATTCGCAATGTCTCCCATACCTCTATCTTGCGATAAATTAAAGAGATAAATTTCAAGACAGCAATATATTAATTTTACAATTAAATTACGAATATGAGTGATGGCATCGTGTGAAATGGAGATTATCAATATAATTAAATTACAAATATAATTGATGGAATTATTTGAAATAAAGTTTATGAATAAATTGACTTAGTAATGAGAATTAAAATCAATGTAAAGACTAGTAAATTGAATACAGTTGGGCTTTACAATATGTTTATCTTCTGACTGACTGATACTTAACTTCGTTCAGTTATTCTGTAACCATGCGATCGTATTGGGCCCTCCACTGGAACCGCTTCCGCCTGTCCCCAAGTTCAGTTGAGTTAGGGTTATCAAGGACTTATAGGTTGTCCATATGTTGATTCCCACCAATTTGCATGGTACAGCTACGTGTCTTCGGCCAGTCAAATTAGTCGTAACATGAAAGAAGAAAGATACAAGTCTTAGACCAACGTATACTGCTAATTAACTAATATTCAGGATAATATCATGTGAACATCAGTGACACTGCTAAACACATGAGGAAGTAATCAACAAATCGAAAATTTACTGGTTAAAGCAGATATAATCAGAAACTTAAATTAAAATGTTAAGTTGAGCAAAATTCTAAATAACTACTGTTACTCAAGATATCCTTTTCTCTACTTTAAGATAATATGAAATTCAAAGGTAATAATGACTGAAATTAAAAATTTAAAAGAAAATTATGGAATTACGTTCTAATTCAGTGACTCTCGGTAAATCTAAATAAAAAATAACTTGAATTTGATAATAAAAAGAAAAATAGAGGTACAACCTCTAATAACGAGTCCTATAACTCAAAATAAGTAATTGCTATTACTTTTTTATTTCGGCCCGTGGCACACAAACGATAATTGAGCATAATTACGCCTCGATTAATTAAAGATAAAGATAAGATAGTCACTATCTCGCATCGAGATAGAAATTTAGATAAAAGATAAAAGACCAGATAATTGTACATATGTGAGATTAACCTCTCATAGATGCAAGGTAATGTCTGTACGTAAGTGTTGAGACGAGACAGGGCGAGTGATAATAATTATTTACTTGATGTAACAAATAAAGTGAAAATTTATTTAAATAAGCCTGAAAATAAAAAAATATTAAAACCAGCAATGCTATGAGGGAAAATTCTGAGAAATTCTACTGAAAATTTAATTTACTATCTTTGCAGGAATATATAGAATCTACTCCGAGAATTCACCCAAATAATACTGTTCTATTTGAATGGAAATACGTAAAATAATGTGCGTGACCACTAAACGATGAAATAATTACGTTCTCCGTAAATCTGGACTATTCCTCTTTCAAATTACATGAATTTGACTAATGAGAGACGCAATGATTCACCAATAAATCGGTATCCTTACCCAACGGTCACGACAATAATTAATTTTCGACACAAAAACCCGCTAATATCGAAGATTTTGTAACCAACCTAAACAATCGTTTCCCCACCATTAAATTTACTTATGAAGTCGAGAGCAATGGCAAACTTCGATTTTTGGATACTTTAGTAATTAGGAACGATAATAACACACTAGAATTTGATATTTATAGAAAAAGTACTGCCACTAACCGATATATTCCCAATGACTCCTTCCACTGCGACCAACACAAAATGGCTAGCTTTCATTTTTTAGTACACCGTATGGTTAATTTTTCTCTCAGCAGAGAAAGATTTAATAATGAAAAGGAGACATTTAGGAATATAGCGCAAGTTAATGGTTTCAATACTAACTTAATAAATAGACTAATTAATAGCCATTTGTTTAGAAAGACCATTCGTGATTCCACTTCTTTCGACAATCAGGATGACAATACAAAATATGTCTCGATACCATATAATCCTCAGTATACTAGAGGACTTCTAAAAGTCTTTAAGGAAGTAGGTTTAAAATTAGTATGCCAAACTGAGTTCAACATTAAGAAATTATTAGGGGGTCCAAAGGACAAAATTGAAATATTAGAAAGAAGTGGAATATATGAAATTGGATGCATGGATTGTAACCAAAAGTATGTTGGGCAAACTAGAAGATCTATACACATACACACGGAACACATAGCTCATCTAAAGTATGGTAGAACAGAAAAATCAAGTGTTGCCGAGCATGCTTTTGATAATAATCATAGAATAACAATTAAAAATTTAAAATTAATTCATAATATAACTGATAGGAGATTATTAGATGCATATGAAAGTATGGAAATTATTAAATGTAAGAATAGTTTAAAAAGAAAGAGCCTATTTCGTATTGTCCATTGTATTGGTTGATCGAGCGTGACTAGTGGGATTCCAGGATTGGTCCCTTTGGTTTCGCTTGATTAAGCATTAGTATAGAAGCGAGTTAGGTAGAGTTTTAAATTTAGTTTTAATCATCTCCTGACGATGCTAACATGGTTAGCGAAACGCGCGTCGAGTTCAATAATTCTGTTTCGGTATTGTGTATAAAACTCCGTTTTAGTCGGTAAACCAAAATGGAGTTTTATTAACTTGCTCCTAAAGATAAAGCAATCGATTTGAAAAACATCAGAACAAAATACTAACTTGAAACTTCTGCCAGGATCGAAAATATCCTAATTTAGTTTATATCGGTCTTTAGCTATTTTAGATTGCCCATAAGCAGCTCTCAATTTTCACGTTAATGTGAATTATTATTAAATTAATAAATGTACCTACCAACTCAATTTATATCGATACTATCAAACACTCTAACAACAATTTGACTTACCGCCATTTGCGAAAGCCAATTAAAAATGAATAGCTTACAGAGTAATCCTCCTTGCTCTCAAGTTGTTCTTGTAGCTAGAGAACTACGTTAATTAGTTCAGGGAATATAGCGGAGCAGTATGTTTACATTGCACTTACAAGTCGTAATTAAAACTGTCTTACTTGTACGTTCGGAATCTCCCTTCTCGGTTGCTTTGCAAATACGGACAGACTGTCCTATGAGAATATATTGGAAATTTAATCCTATTTTATTAAGCAGTTGTTGTTTTGTAACGAAGCTATGTAGACAAGACGATTGTTTTTGGTAATAAATAATTTATTTTTATCTAAAACTTGATTTCCTGGCTAACACTTCTTGCGCAATATTTTTCCCCGAACGTTGCCATAACCATTACAAGAACCATATACGTGCAAAATATATTTTCTTCGGAGTAATGTTCTTTTTAAACAAATTATTTCTTCGGATAGTGTATGTATTTTAAATTATTCCCACTTTTTAAATTGAAAAGTTTTTGGTAAGTTCCATCTGAATCCTCTACAATTGTTTGGTGGTATGCTCCTTGCATATTGGAACGTTGCGTGTTTGGTAAATCGGTTATTTATATTGAATCAAAGACCACATTTTAATCTCTCTTCAGTATTTTCAGACATTGAGGGTTGTGGAATTGTTAAAGGATTTTTTTATGTTGTCAATTTTTGCAATGAAATTAATTTTGGTCGAAGATTAAATTACAAACTTGTAAGATATATTCGTCCTAAAAGATGAGGTCGTGTAAGCTAGACCCAAACTGGTGATAAAGCTTTTTCAAGTTGAGAAGACGCTTGTATTTCATTTGTAAATAATATGGGTATTTACGGTTGCAATGTTCAGCACGGTGTTGGAAAGAAATAACAGAATACCTAGTTTCAATCTCTCGACGATCTCAATTCCTCTTTTAGTCAACTGATAGTCAGGGGAGCCATTACTATACAGCACAAGCACACACCAACGGAAGATCTCCTGACTTACGGGACCAACCTGTGGACCAAAGCCATCGAGAGCTACGGCGAATCTTTTACAGTGGCTCTGGACATATCCAAAGTATTTGATAGGGTGTGGTATGACAAATTGTCAAGCAAATTGACAGCATGCAGACTACCACCAGCACTGCTTCTATGGCTTTCCAATTTCTTAGGAGATCGGAGCATCCGAGTTGGTATTGATGGACATCTCCCGGATGAATTTAAAATCAATGCCGGCCCTCTTGGGTGTGTATTATCTCCCACACTGTTCCTGTTTTATACCAACAATCTCTAAGACGGGATAAAAACTACTATCTACAGTTTTGCAGACGACAGCACTCTTACATCCTCATTCATGTCACGGACTCCAATAATTGCTGATCGTTCCCAACGCGAGCGAGAAAATCAGATTGCTGCCATCAACAAGGATATGAACACTATCGTGGAATGGGGCGAGCAAAATAATATCCACTTTAACGTAAGAAAAACTCAAGTAGCTGTCTTCTCAAGAAAGCAAACACCGCAGGACCTGACTTATTAATGACAGACAAACACTCACTCTGGCCTCATCCATAAGCTTGCTGGGCATCAGTGTAGAAAGCAAATTGTCTTGGCATAATCACGTCACCAAAATTGCCAAGGCAGCAACACAAAAGCTAGAAGCGCGCTATAGAGCAAAAAAGTTGTATACACCTCACCACCTCTTACTGCTCCATAAGGCCCAGATAAGACCATCTCTAGAATACTGTAACCATGTGTGGAGCTCGGATCCCAAACACTTGCTCAAGATATTATATTCCATACAGAAGAGAGCAGTCCGTCTTGTGGATGACCCAGAGTTGACTAAAAACCTTGATAGCCTTGAACATCGAAGGAAAGTGGCGGACCTCTCTCTTTACTATCGATACTGCTACGGAAGGTGTTCGAACGAGCTGGCACTTATGATAAAGTTGTGCCACATAGAAACAGCCGTCAAACACAAGATGGTTATTAGCATACGATACGATTGCGAACACCTAGGAAGTCGCTGTTGCAGGACTTATTTGTCTGGAGTAGTGTCTCGGTCTGGAATGGATCAGTAACGTCTTTTCCGTCCGAAAATTACAACATTCAGCGCTTCAAGTCCAAGGTCCACTGTCTTCTCCGCACACGCACCGCTCATTGAGTGGTATAGGATTTTCATTTTGTGGGTGTGCCGAACATAAAAATGCTGAATATTGTCACGAACTGTAATCCGTGATGACACCCACGCCTTGGTTGGCGTGCAATTTATGTAGCTCGAATTAGGGATCGATAGAAGGCAGTTCGGGAAAACAATAACAAAAGTCATTGGTCAAAGACCTAGTGAATTTACACTGCACCCGACTCCTAACCCACGTATGTCCTATCAGTTGGGGTATGGTTTGAATTATGTATAGGTCTCGGTCCCTGTTTTATAATCAAGTTATTTAAGAGCGATGTTGTGATTTAATTTATGGTTAGGTCTGGTTATTTCATTAGGTAATTATTTAAGTGTGCCTAGTTTATCTTAATTTCACTCAGCACTTTAAGGCATTGTAACAATTTAACTTTACAAAACACTTGGCTTAGAATTTTGACAGATCTGTCGTTGATTCGACTTGCACGGGTCTCTCCCAAGAAACTACGCTTCTATAGGTTGCACCGTTTGAGTTGGGTTTGATGATTAGGACATCGGTAGAACAATCAGAGCCTGTGTTCCTCTGAACTGCGGGCAATGGCTAGAACGGAATAGGTGAGAGACAAAAGCTTGTCGGACTGGTGGTGGTTCGCTTGACTATTTATTTAATAAAATCTGCTGACCAATGAATTTTAAGGTTCATAATTGCTTGCGATGTTCACTCGCGTATATTTTGCCTTGAACATTTTCCAGATTCAAATTCAAAGAGTGATAATAATTAATAGTAGTTTAAATTTTGTTAGTAGTTCACAATATCATTAGTACATTTTTGTTCTTCTTAGGGACAAAATACCCTATCATGCAATGATTAGGTTGAAGTCCAAGCGCAAACGAGGAACTCTGCAAAGGTCGGTCCTTTACTTAGCAGTGGAATGTCTTTCCATAAAGTTGTCACTAGCGTCAACTTCATCAAACAAATCATTGGCAATTTTGATGGAAGTAAAATAGCTATCAGTGGTAACGTTGCGCCCTGATTTATCAACAGTTTTGATTAGACGTCTAACTACAATATTGTAGGGGGCTATCAGGCTGTTTCCCACCATAATTTTCCATAAGTTGTTAGTGTAAAATGTTCTAGAATCGACAGCAGCCTCTAGTATTTCGTCAATAGTGACGTATTTTCCAGGAGTATAATTAGCAGTATAGCTTTTGGCAAATTGATTAAACAAAGTTCTTATTGGCACCAATTTATTCCGCTTTTGTCTTCCAATTATTAAATCTAGTAGCTTGTAAGAATAAATGGGAACATCCTCTAGACATTGGAGTAATAGGGTGTAGTTCAATATTCAATAGCTCATTTGTGTCGAGGTGTTTCCCTTTCTGCATGCCGCTTGTATAGAGGAGTCCTATAAAAGCCGATAGATATATAAAATCAGTAGGTAAGCAAGCTTTTCATAGTTTAAATTCGTACAAGATACAATGTATTCAATAAATCATCTAGGAAAAAGAGTTTTGATGTAATATTTTGACTACGAATTTTTCTAGATAGAATATTTTGCTTATGCTTGATATACTCGTATATTGTGCCATCTTTTCCATCCTACTGGAGCAAAACTTGCACTGGTTCGTTTCTGTATATTAACACGTTCACCGGATGATTTGTTGCCAGATCCATAATCACTATGCTCAGCGAGGGCTTCCTCTATATCGGAATCAGATTTAATGGGGCCAAGTTCATCATCGGAAGTTTCTTTAAATATGATAGTTTTAAATTACAAGAAAAATAGCACGTAACATACAAACAAACCCTTAAATCAGATAAATAGATAATATAACCTAAGAAAAGGATTAATAAAAAAATCACATAGGTACACATTACGCATTGCTCAAATATGGGATTATCCCGGATCATTGGCACGACAAATAAAAGTAATTTATGTAGTGAACCTAAAAAATGTTAAATTTTCCGAGTCCTCCTCGGATTAACAGGTCTTGCGCTTAGCAAATAAATGTTCTGCATGTCTACGTCTTCGTCAGCCCGTGTCCATCCATTGTCGGATATAGGCGCCTCTTCAAGGTTTTTCCATGTCCCGCGATCTCTCGCTAATCTCATCCATTGTCCCCCTGCCACCGTTCTGAAATCGTCTATCCATCTCTTTTTCGGTCGACCCATATTTCTTGTTGCTCCTCTTGGTCTCCAGAGTGCCGTTCTTTAAGTCCATTTATCTGGGTTCTGTCTCGCCACATGTCCGATCCATTGCCACTTCAGGCTTGCTATCCTTTTCACAACATCCGTTACTTTGGTTCTATCACGTATCTGTTCATTTCGTATTTTATCCCTTAAGGTGCCTCCCAGCATTATTCTCTCAATGGCTCTCTGTGCGACTCTCAGTTGCTCAGCTGCTCTTCGGGTTATTGCCATAGCTTCCAAGCCGTAGGTGAGAACCGGCAGAATACAGCTGTCGTAGTTTTTCTTCTTTAGCTTTATGGGTACCTTTTTATCTTTAAAAATAAAGTTCGTGTTTCCGAATGCCACCCAAGCCAAATGGATCCTGCGTTTGATGTCCGCAGTTTGATTTTCTTTACCCAGCTTGAATTTATGTCCTAAGTATATGTAATGTTCTACATTCTCTATGGTAACGTTGTCTATGGTAATGCTACATTCATTTTGCTCAATTTTGGTCTTGTTTAGGTTCATTTTTAAACCTATTTTCTTGGATTGCTCGTTTCTCATTTAGCATGTTGTTCAGTTCTTGAATGTTGGTGTTCATCAAGACTGTATCATCTTCAAATCTGAGGTGATTGAGGTATACTGCATCGATGTTTAGGTCCTTATTATCCCATTCAAGCTTCTTAAAAACATTCTTCAGTGCTATGGTAAACAGCGTGGGAGAGATGGTATCCCCTGTCGTACTCCTTTGCCAAGTGATACTTTGCCTGTTTTAAGATCGTCGTCTACTTTTACGTGAAAGGTTGCCTTATCATAGATATTCTTAATAAGGGTAGAGTATCTCGAATCGATTCTCGCGTCCTCCATTGCTGTTAGAAAAGACCAGGTTTCAACGCTGTCAAAGGCTCTCTGGTAGTTCACAAACGCCAGATATAAGGGTATGTTGTATTCCGTTGTTTTCTCGATGACTGCTTTACTTGTTTGCAGATAGTCTGTAAAGCTCTTTCGAAAGCCTGCTTGTTCTACCGGTTGGTAGGAGTTTAGTTTCGTAGTCAGTCGATTGTTGATAATTCTAGTGAAAAGTTTATATATGTGTGGTAGCAGGCTTATTGGTCTAAAGTTTTCTATATTTGAACGATCCCCTTCTTTGTAGATTAGCACGACTTCGGCATTCTTCCATGGTTCCGGGATTTTTCCCTCTTTTAGACATTTGTTTAACAGCATTCCTATTATCTCTATTGGTATTTTCCACCCATATTTAGCATTTCCGGTGTTATTCGATCTTCTCCCAGACTCTTGCCATTTTTCATCTGTTGGAGTGAGTATTTAATTTCTGATGGTGATATTTCCGGCATGTCTTCTGAGCCTACGTTTGTAATGTATTTAGGTAGTCCATTTGGGCTTGGTATAGTTGTTTCGTAAAGCTGTTCGTAGAATATTTGTATTTCCCTTCTAATTTCTTGTTTTTTCTGTGATTAGGATTCCTTGATTGTTTTTTATTTTTACAATTTTCTGTTTTCGTTGTCTTATTTAGGGTATTATATTCTGGGGAATCTCTGTCAGTCTTTTATCTTTTTCTTATTAGTTCTGTCGTCTCGGGTTTTAATTTAGTATCTGATCTCTGTCTTATCTTACTGCATATTTTCTTTGTGGCTGTAGTTATGCCATGCGATATTTTATTGAGGATTTCATCTATATCCTTATCCTGAAGTGCCGGTGGCTTTAGCGTCTTCTCCAGTTCTTTTTGATAGGTTTCCTGATTGAGTTGCAGGGTATCTTTTGTAGGGAATGTATGTCTGGTAACTAGTCTTCTCCTTTTTACGTTGGTGTTCAATTGTATCTTGGTACGCACTAGTCTATGGTCGCTTCCTGTGTCAAATCTGTTTAGCGCTGTGATATCTTTGCAGATAGTGTTTCTATTAGCGAGGATGAAGTCTATTTCATTTTTCACCAGTCCGCCTGGGCTTCGCCACGTTCACTTCCTTTGAGTTTGTTTTTGGAAGAAGGTGTTCATACAATAAGGTTTCTCGTTTTTAAGAAGTTTACCAGCGTATCTCCTCGTTCGTTCCGTTCTCCCTGACCAAAGTTCCTCATGTAGCATGTATCACCTGGTTGTTTCTTTCCTACCCTGGCGTTAAAGTCCCCTGTAATGATTACATATTGACTGTTTTCAAGGTTTCTGGCCCGAGTAATGTTTTCATATACAGAGTGTTTCCTAACCTCGGTAAAAAAAAAATTAAACTGGTGAATCCTCACGTAATTTTAAGACGAATATGTGGTATAAAATTTTTTCGAATGTCGCTTCGTTTTCAAAATACAGGGTGTTGAAAAAAAATTTTTTTTCGTGTTTTCTTTTTATTAATAAATAATTAGAAGCGACATTCGAATAATATTTACACACCTTAATAAAGAGTTTGAGCACTTAATTCTGTGTTCATGTTGAACTTCTCAATTAGTTCATTGGCGGAGATCTGGGTAACGACTACTAGAATTTCGTAAAAAGCAATAATACGGGCCTGCTAAACACTCAAAATTCTTGTGTTATTTGATAAAAAAGGTTATTTTTAGCAAATTAAGTTTCTTGCATTTTTCTCGTATCTCTTACAGTTTAGGAGTAAAAAATGATTTTTTTGTTCACGTTACAAGAATCTCAACATTTTGTTGTTTAAATAAACGAGTAGGCTTTGCGTGAACACAAAATAACGTGCTCAAACCCATTATTAAGGTGAGCAAATATTATTCGAATGTAGTTTCTCATTATTTTTTGGCGGGTTGCTGTCGTATGATGCTGACAACAATCGCCTTTTTCTATCACTGGAGGGTGAGCGTAAATAAAACTACCGTGACTACGTGCGAACAGAAAACAAACTATATTTCTGTCGTTATACTTAAATCTAATAGAATTACACTTGGATGTTTTTAGAAATGAATGCTCGACTGAGAGAGCGGACTCAAAAGATATGCTTGTATGATCTGTCTAGATGAACCGATTCTCCCAGTAGAATCATGTCCCTTCGTCGGCTCATTTTTCCCTCTCTTCATCCGGATCTCATTGCCGTTTTCTTCGAGGTACCTTCGGAGCTACCTATACTTGGGTTTTTCCTGATTGGATTTTATGATGGAAAAGTTTGAATATATTTTACCTTTACAAGGGTCGATGTTTATGAGCTTTAGGCTAGCCGATATGAAATTAATATTTTACAAGGAGGGTTTTCTAGGGCTAATGCATATTTACAATGTCGGCGTTATTGAGGGAAAAACCTAAAAATCTAATATAATAAAAACTACCTAAGGCGAAATCTATACAGTGTGATATGTACAAAAATGGTGCATACAGAATAATTTCTAATGTTATATACAAGGCAAGTGTGGGAGACGTAAAGCCGCCACAGCACCCCCCTGCCAGTGATTTAGAATCACGAAAACCCAGCCTGGAAACGCTCGGGAAAGCGGACATGTCTGCCGGATCTGGTTTGCCGCTGCGGTAGGTGGCGAATCGTCTCTGCAGGAGCATGGATTCCTGCCGCTGGCTGGTTTGCGTCTTCTGCCTGTTGTGGTTGCGGTTGTGGCTGCGGTTGTGGAGCTGCAGCTTCTCGGACTGGTGGTGGCTGCAAGTCGTAACTGTCGTCTATGTCCTGGGGGATTGGTACGTCGACCGGGTCCTTGTCCAGGATATAGGCTGGCTTGAGTCGGTCGATGGTGACGGTGACCTCGCGTCCTCTCACGTCGATGACTAACGTCTTTTCGTCCCGGCTTATCACGGGAAATGGACCATCATAGGGTTGTTGTAGTGGCTTCTTCTGGGCGTTGTGGCGGACAAAGACGTGGGTGGCAGTGTTAAGGTCCCTAAAAATGAAAATGTTCCTCCTGCGGTCATGGTTACTACCATTGGTGGGCCGGAGCTCGCTGAAGCGTTGCCGAAGCTCCTTGATGAAAGTAGAGGAACCATCATCCATAGCGTCTGGTGATCGGGACGTCAGGAATTCGCCAGGTAGGCGGATGGGTTGTCCGTACACCATCTCTGCCGCGGTTGCATCGAGATCTTCCTTCCAGGCCATTCGAACGCCTAGCATGACCGTCGGTAGGCTCTCGGTCCAACGAGTCTGGTGGCATCTTAAAGCTGCTTTCAGTTGGCGGTGAAATCTCTCGACCATTCCATTGGCTGCAGGATGGTAGGCTGTGGTGCGGATGTGGGTGGTTCCTATCAAGTTGGTGAAGTGCCTGAATAGATGTGACTCGAACTGGCGGCCTTGGTCGGTGGTGACTCGCAATGGAACGCCAAACCTGGATATCCAAACCTCATAGAATGCCCGTGCGATGGTGATTGGTTCCTGGTCTTGCAATGGTACTGCTTCCGGCCACCTGGAAAATCTGTCTATCATGGTGAGACAGTACCGGTATCCCTCACATAGCGGCATCACCACTATGTCTAGGTGGACGTGGTCAAAGCGTCTAGACGGCGGTGCATATGTTCCGACGGGGCTTTTTACGTGACGCGTGATCTTGAAACGCTGGCATTCCGGACAGGTTTGCGTCCACTTCCTGCAGTCCTTCTTGATGGAGGGCCACACGTACCGTTGCGTTACCAGCTTGACTGAGGCTTTTACGCCAGGATGGCTTAGGCGATGTACGCTATCGAACGCTGTTCTCTTGAAGGGTGTCGTGATGAAGGGTCTAGCGGTAGGTGTCGAAACGTCACACCAGAGGGTGCAGGTGCTGCCAGGAACTGCAATCTGTTTCAGGTTTAGTCCTGTTGAACGGTCCTGTCGTAGTCTGGCCAACTCTCCGTCGGTGCGCTGCGATGTTGCTAGGGCCTCATAGTTGATTGACGCATGGATCTCCTCGATTCTGGAGAGTGCGTCGGCGACTACGTTGTCGCTGCCAGCAATGTGTCGAACATCGGTTGTGAACTGGCTGATGAAGTCCAGGTGTCGGAACTGTCGAGGCGATATCTGTAACGTCTTGTGGCGGAAGGCGTACGTCAATGGCTTGTGGTCTGTAAAGATGATGAATTTTCTTGCCTTTACCATATGCCTGAAATGCTTCACAGACAGGTATATAGCAAGAAGTTCACGGTCATAGGCACCATACTTGCATTCTGTAGGGCTGAGTTTCTTGGAAAAGAATGTTAATGGTCGCCATTGTCCTTCTACCCACTGTTGGAGGGCGGCGCCGACTGCGAAATCTGAGGCGTCGCAGAAGATAGCGAGCGGTGCATCAATTTCTGGGTGTGACAGCAGCGTCGCTTGAGCCAACGCTTCCTTGCAGGCCTCGAACGAGGCGGTGGCTTCCGGAGTCCAGAGTAGTGGTGCCTTCCCCTTGACCTTGTCTTTGAGAAGGTTGTTCAGCGGGGCTTGGGTCATTGCTGCCTTGGGAATGAACCTCCTGTAGAAATGTAGCATCCCCAAGAATCGGCGGAGCTGCTTGGCCGTGTCAGGGTTCGAATAGGCCCGGATTGCTTTGACCTTCTCTGGTAGGGGTCGCGTGCCACCACTGGAGACGAGATATCCCAAGAATTTCACCTCTGGTTTTCCTAGGACGCACTTGCTGGGGTTTAGGATGATACCATACTCCTTGAGTCTCTGGAAAAGTACCTCCAGGTGCTGAAGGTGCTCTTGGACTGACGTTGAGGCGACGAGGATGTCATCGATGTAAGTGTAGCAGAAATCCAGTCCTCGGGTAACCTCGTCCATGAAGCGTTGAAATGTTTGTGCTGCGTTTCTGAGTCCAAATGTCATGAACGGAAACTCGAACAGACCGAATGGCATGGTAATGGCGGTTTTCGGGATGTCCTCTTCAGCAACTGGAATCTGGTTAAAGGCGCGTATTAGGTCTATGGTAGAAAAAATGGATTTACCTTGCAGTTCTTGAGCGAAATCCTGGATATGGCGGACGCCATACTGGTCGGGACAGGTACGGCTGTTCAAGGCTCTGTAATCCCCACATGGTCTCCATTCGTCGTTACTCTTTGGAACTAGGTGTAGTGGTGCAGACCAGAGGCTGTTGGATGGACGTGCAAGGCCTAGCTTGAGCATGGCGTCGAATTCTGCTTTGGCTGCTTTGAGTTTGTCGGGTGCCAGGCGTAGCGGTTTCTGTGCAACCGGTGGACCGGGTGTGGTGAGGATGTGGTGCTTGGTTTCAAGTTGAATTCCACTGAGTGCGCCGTCTGGTCGTGTGATTTCTGGAAATTTTTCAGGACCGTATGGAAGGGTGATGTGCCACTGATAACTTTGATTGTCTGGGCTCCATACTCAGTCACCTCGCCTCGTGAAGTAAGCTGTGTCGTGGAGTCTAGGAGTTTGCCTCTCTGCAAGTCTGGAAGTAGCCCATAGTGTGCTAGGAAGTCTGCTCCTAGGATGGGCTTGGAGACGTCGGCGATGACAAACCTCCATGGGAAATCGCGACGCAGTCCAAGGTCTAGATTACGTGTAATTATCCCGTATGTGGCAATATGCGATCCATTTGCGGCTGAGAGTTCATAGGCGGACTTGGTTTGTTTACCATGCACTTGGTGTCGCGGGAAAACGCTGAGGTCGGCGCCAGTGTCAATCAGGAATTGGATTTGGGTTTTGCGGTCGCAGACAAACAAGCGGGGCGAGTTGTTGCGGCGAGTATCATTAGCCGCTTCTAATGACCGCCGTTGTCGTTTCCCTGGATCCATGAACAAGGCGCGGTGCATTTACGAGCTGCTTGTTTGAAACGCCAATGGTACCAGCACATACCAGCAGGAGGTGATTCTCTGGGCGCGAATGGAGATATCGGACGCGATTGTGATCGCGGGCGGAACTGAGAACGCGGGCTATGGTCTCCTCTAGCTGCGCTCATGTCCTGCTTGAGGCTTGCAAGCTCTCCTTTTACGTCGGAAAGCTGTAAAGTTAGCTGCTGTATAAGCGTATGGAGGCTGGTTTCCTGAACCGTAGTGGAAGTAACTGCGGCTACGGCCGGTTTTGTTGGCAAAGCTGTGAAGATGTTGTCAACCAAGTCAGCAGCTTCACTAAGAGGTTGTTGTGTAAGAGTAGCTAAAATCGGCTGTATATCGTCTGGTAGGCGTCTTACCCAAATGCTTCTCAGCAAGGGCTCTGGCACAATTGATCCTGCTAGTGCCTGTAGCCGTCGGAGGAATTGCGAGGGTTTGTCGTCGCCCATGGTTTCAGTCTCTAAAAGCTGCCTGATTTTCTGCTCTTGGCTGATGCTTAACCGTTTAATGAGTTGCCGTTTGAGTTCATCATATGAGTCGTTGTTTACTGGCCGGGTCACTACGTCGCGGACTTCCTTGATATACCGCGGAGGCAATTTTGCGAGAATCTCTAGATATCGCTGCTGCGTATCCGTGATGTTTGCCCAATGAAAACACGCTTCGACGATCGCGAACCATAATTCGGGGTCCGTCGGGTCAAGATCCGGGAGTCGCGGCGCGGAATTTGTCGCGATCGGGACTAAGGCGTCACTAGCTACTACACTGTCAGGCATTTTAAGCGAGAGAAAAAAAAATTGTATGCTTAAAATATGTCTAGAGTTTCACAAAAAAAATCACTTTGAGCGCGGAAAAAGTCAGAAAAATCACGAAAAGTCAATGCTATTTGCAAAAGTACTTACACGTATCTTCAATGTTCTTATTGCACGGCACTATACACTGTTTACACTCACGATCAGATCACGTCGGGGTCACCACTTTGGCGGGTTGCTGTCGTATGATGCTGACAACAATCGCCTTTTTCTATCATCGGAGGGTGAGCGTAAATAAAACTACCGTGACTACGTGCGAACAGAAAACAAACTATATTTCTGTCATTATACTTAAATCTAATAGAATTACAATTGGATGTTTTTAGAAATGAATGCTCGACTGAGAGAGCGGACTCAAAAGATATGCTTGTATGATCTGTCTAGATGAACCGATTCTCCCAGTAGAATCATGTCCCTTCGTCGGCTCATTTTTCCCTCTCTTCATCCGGATCTCTTTGCCGTTTTGTTCGAGGTACCTTCGGAGCTACCTATACTTGGGAGACGTAAAGCCGCCACAATTTATTAATAAAAGGAAAACACAAAAAAACACCCTGTATTTTGAAAACGAAGCGACATTCGAAAAAAATTTATACCATATTTTCGTCTTAAAATGACGTGGGGATTCACCAGTTTCGTTTTTTACCGAGGTTAGGAAACACCCTGTAGTTCTTCTAATAATTCGTTGCTCGCTGTGCTTGTAGGTGCTAACAGTGTATCAATTGAATAGTGCATCTTTTGTTTAGGCTTATTATCAGATATATCATCCTGTTTGATATTGCTTGGTATTTAGTGATGAGGTGTTTGAATTAGCTGTTAACGATAAAAGCCACTCCCCCCTGGCTATAGTTGGTCTCGGAGTTGTTTTGAAACAGGTTGTATCCAGAATGCAGAGTAGTCATTTTTTCTCCTTGTAGCCGTGTTTCACATAGCCCTAATATGTCCCACTTAATATTCCTCATTTCTTCCTCTAGTTCCTCTAAGTGATCGTTTGTTTTCATCGTCCTAATATTATAAGTAGCCATGTATATAGTCTGCTTTGATTTATTGCATTTCGTCGACCTTTTGTCTCCCCCAGAGTCAGTGAGGCTGCCCGATTTTATATCGGGATGGGATTCTGAGGCTTGAGCTCTACCCATCTGGGGTAATCTTGTTTTGGATTTCGACTCTAACATGGTTTTTGGAAGGTTGATGGCAACTAAAACGCCACGCTTGCCGAGTATTTTGGCGAGTGTTATCTTGGCCGCCCAATATGATAGTTTTGGTCCGCCCCGGGTATTTGATTTCCCCGGTACCACACATATCTGTGAGGCGTTCCGCCACCTGGGGGGCGCCCGATGGGGGACGGGATTAGTTCTGCATGTAAGGCATGGTATAAATCTGTTATAGATTATAATATTCCAAGCAACCATGCGCAATATTTATAAACCAGTTGCAATAATTATAATAGCTCTATTTACTAGAAACGCTGTATCTCCATGTAAAGGAATTTTACTTGATTATTTCCATAGCTATCGTAGTGAAAAAATCTAGCACCTAGGAACTTATTTACAACTAATTTTCCTATTTATTTAAATTAGCCACATATTCATTTAAAATAAATATTTCGTTTGGAATATTGGGGTCCAGTTAAAATTTTGTTAGTTATTTACGTACCACTAGAAAAATAAGTTATTCTAATAAAAACATTTATTGCAAATATTCTATGTTTATTTCGATTCTTTAGGAATATTTAATTATTTTCTAGAAACATTACGTACTTTCGGCCTTGATGATGTTCCTAATTATAATGAAGATATCACGACATATTTCTGTAGACAACAGCGAAATAAACTGCTTAGAGAGAGGACAACCGCGTGTACTTAACTAATTTATTTGAAATTGTTCTGGCTAATTTAGTCGTGCGTTTTCATAATAAATGTCTCCAATTAGTGTCTCAATTCACGAATTTATCGTACGTGCAAATAGACCAGCGTTTAGGTCGCTTGCCAAAACGATTATACGCTAAAATTGATGTAAACGACATGAGTCGATATTCGGGGTGGTACCGCATAATTTTAACCTATTTGCTGGTGTATAAGTTTCAACTTGTTTGCAAAATTAAGGTATAATAACTTATTCTTTTATATATGTTAATTTAGTTTCCAAACTTAAAATTATAAACAAAACATATCTTCTGTACATTTTAAAAATAGGTTAATAGTAGTAGTAGTAGTAGTACAACTCTCTGTTGGCCTTTTTCTTTCGAAAATTCAGCCAGAAACGACCTCTATCCGGCTTAGTAAGAGCTGGGGCGACCCATCCCAGATTAGTTACACCTGATGGATAGAGATACTATTTTTAGGGCACCCAGTATGTCGAGTATGTACCCCTGGGGCCCCGACTTATACATGCACGGCTTGTTTTGAGGTTCGAACACCACCGGCTGGACGTTCACAAACATAAAAATCTCTAGCATACACGGGGCTTAAACCCCCGGCTGGACGTCCGTATCTTATTCGGGGAGAAAACTACCCGGTCCCTGAACGTTCACCATGAATTCCCAAAACTAACATATATGTATATGCAGCTGGAACAAGATGGCCGATACCCGACACGTGCACTCTCGACCGAAGACGAAACGGAAGTCCAAAAATAGGTTAAGTTGTTAATATCATAGCGAACGAGACAGGCCTGTCGCCAGTCTATTCTCGACTACGGCTGCAATGCTGCAAAATAGATAGACCAACACCTTCTAATCAAGAAGGCCTGATATCTAAATCTAAGATGGCGTCGCTCGTGGGGAGCAGGCTCTAACAGTGGAAAATGTAGTAATTCATTAAAACTACTCTTGTTACTTTTGACTTAAAAAAAATACGTACCCAAATTATTTTTAGTAGTTAATTACATGTCATTTACCAAAATAACAACAAAAGATCGTTTGGGGGCCATACTCATCACAGAAAAAAAAAACATAATAATGATTATAATAAGTAGTTTAACAATTATAATATGCTATGATGTAAAAAATAGGGACTATGGCTCTTAATTTATAAATATACTGTGGTTTGTTTAAAATATATCTCGAAGTGTATATAAACTAAAACAAGAATACATAGTTACTTAGATATTTTTTAAAGACTGTTTAAATAAGATAATGTAATGAGAAAAAATGTATGCTTACTTTTAAGGAGTTTTATGATTTAACACAATTAATTCTGTTTTTTTAAATAAACATTAAATTTTTAGGAAAATTGCATTTCGAAAATGTTACCTATTCTTTCAATTTGAGCCTGTGCTATAGAAAGGACTTGCATCACAAGGCTCCTTTAGCTCTTTTGCCTAGTTTTTGCAGCATATATATATTTTTTATACCAAGAAATAGAGAGAAAAAGGAAAAAGAATCAAAAACCCATAATCGACGTCTCCAAGAAAAATTTTTGAACTGGTTGACTTTGTACTATTGAGTGAAATACAAAAAAATAGAGTGTGTTTGTACTATTGAGTGAAATACAAAAAATCAGAGTGTTCCTAAAGATGTCAAAATATCCTTTTAATATTTAAATTGCCTTCTACAGAACGCTGTTCGATACCTATGTTGTTTTAGAAAATAAGTAGCTTCAATTAAAACGTTCTCTACAGTATTAAAATCGTGTAGGTACTTCAAGTGGTAAGTCGAGTTGGCTTTTGTCTTGACATTTTCTTGATAACAGCACCCATTTGCTCTATTGATATAAATAGACCTTCAGAAATAAAGACAATAAAACTTAAGTGAGCTTGAGGAGCTTCATCAATATTAACACAACATATATTCATTTGGCTTAAAGTGGATTTCGCTTACCTAAAATATATATTTTCTTTAATTGCCTACATTAGAACAAGATCCTCGGTCAAGACAGTCATTGAATATAATAGAGGCACTCGAGCAACCCCCCAAGGGTAAAGTAAGTAGGTCTTGTAAAGCATTTTCTAGGTAAAAAATAGAAAAATCACATAATTAATAAATATCATATGTTGTACACGTAATGTTAAGCATAGCATCTAAAAATAAAGTGTGTATGACTAGTCACTGCCTATAAAAATAGAAAAACAATACTTATTTGTATTCATGGTGGGAACAAATGAGTTTACCCTCTTAATTTAATTTAACCACTGCTGAATCAATTCACTTTCTATTGTAAATGAAGAAATTGCCATTTTGGGCCAATTTTTATAATTTTCTCTACATTTGGGAACACAACAGGTTAACACCATGTTTTCAATTCACTCAACACCATTATACACAATTATTTAAAAGTCAATGTTCTCCAACTTAGCGATTGAAATTAATCCAAAGCTTAAACATACTTTAATTATTACAGCACGTACCTAAAACCACTCAACAACCCTTAATCAATATGCAGTAATGTTACAAATAAAATATGTTTAGGTATCCTAAGTAAAACTGAGGCATTAATATCAAACTTCTGATGTTGTCCGGGTGCAGCCTGAAAAATATCTGTGTTTACCTAAAACTTATTATATGTAGAGTCAAAAGGCAGTCAAAGTAAATAGGCACAATTAATATAAAGCCACAAAATAAAAACCTAAGGGCTTGTTTATTTACTTCACGCAGACAGCATGTGAATATTGAAATTTCAGTTATTTTAGATATTACCAGCTCTGAAATTATAATAAATATTTGTGGAAACACACCTTGTACCAGAGCAATTAGTCCCTAACTCTATAAGTGCCTAATTATATAATGTAGAATAATAAGGTAGTATAGTGTAGTGTAGTAGGGTTAAGAGTCTTATTTCACGAACACACGGCAATGTCCTTGCCATTAGCACAATAAAATACCTGCTTTCTATACATTTTTCACTGCAAATGCACAAATTTCATAATTTTAAACATATTTTATACTAAAGCTCGAAATATAAGTTTTACAGCATTTAGTTTCGGTCCCAACTCGGGTAGCCACATCGGCTACTGTTTTTCTTAGTTTCAGGACCTTCTTGTCTAGAGGGTGTTGATTAGACCCACTTAATATAATAAGTAACCCAGAGTACGTCCTCGGTCTTAAATCGTTCTGTTTGTAACTCATATCTCTTTGTCTTATGCTATTTTATTATCTTATATTTTTTCAAATTTAAGGCCTGTTTGCAGTGGCGTGCAAAATTTTTCTGGGGCCCCCCCGCAGATTTTTTTACGGGGCCCCCCCGATAATACCTAGAATTTAAAAAAAGAACAGGAAAAAAACACATGTTTATATAATACATATTCATATTTCTTAATCTATAAAAAATAAGAATTGTCTTATAAACAAAATACATAGAAATCATAGTTTGTAGACGCAAAAAAGGAAGTTAGTAATATTCATTGATTTAATCTAGCTACAACTTCTTCGTTCTACGTTTGTAAGATGTAGACACGAATTTATCTGCTCCTGCGTCCAAATCTACATGCTTTGCTCTTTCTTCTTCTATAGGAGTTATTGCCAAGGAGCTAAGACGGCTTTGATCCATCGTTGATCAAGTTTTTTATTAATTTTAACTTTGAGAAAGTCCTCTCAGATTCGGCTGATGTAACTGGGGGAACTGAAAATAATTGAAATACTGTACACAAGTCAGGCATGCTACTGATCAGTAATTATTTTTTGTCAAAGATGAGGTCTGCAAATTCTCTAATACTATGCATTTTTTTTAATTGATTTGTTTTTATTAGTTCAGCAGCTAAATTCGGTGTTAAATCGTCAGGGTATTTGTCTGTTAATTTTTTAGCTTTATTTATAATTTCATACTCTTGAGCTTGAAGTAATATTTCTGGTTTTAAAATTTCAAAATTTTAATAAATATTTTTAAATACTTCCTATCTCTTTTCAAATTGTAATGATATTATATCTAGAGATGCGTAAAATACCGATATCATCAACAGCCATCTCATCAATTTTTTTTTGTTTTTTTTTTTAGTTTTCTTGCTTTCTAAGTTCGTCCCTATATTCCATTTTTTTCGGTCCCTATGGACATTTTAAAAACATCTTCATAATTGTCTCGAATATTTTGTAGCTTAACGAAAACACTAGCAATTAAATATGTTGCTTGACCAACCTCGATTTCAGTGCTCTGTAATCTTTTTGAAAGTAAATTTACGTATTCAAAAACTTTACCTTGAAATGAAAGTAAAAAGATAAACTCTAAATTTTTTATTTTCTTTAGCACTGCTTTTGCCTCATATTTATCAGATTTTTTCTTAACCACTACAGACAAGTTTTACTAGCACTTCACGACAGCTAAATAGTTCGTTTTTAGCGATATAATACTATCGGCTCTTGATGACCATCTTGTAGGAGAAAGTTTTTTTAGAGTGAATTTATCAGTGCCGCTATCTTTTATTTCATTATTCAGACTTGCCAGCGTGGTAGCCTTTCGCTAAACAACACATATAGATACTGAATTGTATCAAAAAAATCCTAATTTCGACAATGTTATTTACTGAGTAATTTAAAATTAAATTCAGGCTATGTGCAGTGCAGTGGATATAGTCAGCAGCAGACTGTCATTTTTTAATTAAAGCCTGTAATCCGGAGTATTTACCTGAAAAGTAAAAAGCATATAATTTTCTTTTTATTAGAATATCATGTTTAATTATATCATAAACTATACCAGAAAATACCTTACCACTCATATTTGCGGCTCCATCATAGCCCTGTTCTCTACATTTGCTAAGCGAAATTCCCTGTTATTCTAAAAATGCAAGCACTTCATTTTCAAAGTCCGTTGCCCTTTGTTCTATCATTTCGAAACATCCTAAGAAAGATTCTGCCACATTGTACTTCTTCTTATTACCCTTGGTATTGATGTACCAGATCACAAGACTTAGCTGATCTTTCTTACTAATATCTTGCGTTGTATCAACAATGAGGGCGTTGTCCGGATTTCTTGCGATAACGCGAATACTCGATAGAGTTTAAAAATTAAACTAATTCGCACTTAGATAGATAATTATTTAAATGCACATAAAACATGGGCTACAAGCTATCATGCCAAAAATTAAATTAACTTTGTACAAAAGTTAATTTAAACATAACAATTAAAATATATAAAAGTTTTATTAAATGTTGATTCAATACAAAATTTGGTGAAGTTATTTAAGACAAATATAAGAAGGGGCCCCTGCGGGGCCCTTCTATTCTCCGGGGCCCTCCCGCACTGCAGGGTCTGCAGGGGCTGGTTTGCACGCCACTGCCTGTTTGCGATTGTGTTGGTTCAATTTTCATATAAAAATTATTTGTTACTGCTATATTGATTCTTTTTATTCCATTGCGTAGTTTTTAATTTTTATTTCTTTATTTTGCCATATGTAGTGTGGGTTACTTGGTTCCTAAATTAACTTGATCAATAAGATAATTGTAAAACACAATAAAGTACACAATAATATGAAAAACTAAAATAATAACGAGAAAATAATGATACTATATTTGAATATACATAGTAAGAAAAATGGTTGCCTTATGCAATTTTATAAATGTATTTTAATATTTTAAAGCTTGTTTCTTAATTTGTTGTCCTTGTTTTTATATTCTAATTACTTCTTATTTTTATTTGGGATAGTTTCGTTATTTTGTGTTTTTTAGGTTGTGTTAAATTTTTTATTTGAACTACCTAAAGGCTTAAATTTAGTACATAGGATAGTTTAAATAGCTTTGTCAATACAGTGTTTAAACCTTTGGACTTTAATTATCCAAGCTTTTAAATATCTTATTGAAAAAGCTAACTAAACTATCCTATGTATGTCTATCGGTTCGTCTTCTGAAAGCTGTAAAGAACATATTAATATATCCACTGACTAGATTAATTAATTTATATATAAAAAGTAATGTCTTTCCCAGGATGTTTAAGAGGGCCCTTGTGAATCCAATCTTTAAAAAGGGCGACAGTAGCGATGTGTCTAATTATAGACCTATCTCACTTCTGCCAATCCTTTCCAAGGTTTTTGAAAAATACATGTCACTGCAGATTACAGCTTACTTTGAGCAAAACAATTTATTTTCAGATAAACAATTTGGCTTTCGAGAGGGTAGAGGCACCGTGCTGGGTATTTTAGATCTCATCTCTGGCATCATGGATGCATTTGAGGAACACAACCACTGCATGCCCTTGTTCTGTGACCTAAGCAAGGCGTTCGACTGCGTCTCCCATGATCTCCTTCTTAGTAAGTTAAAATTGAACAAATTTAAAGAAAGCAGCATTCTGCTGCTAAAATCATATCTCAGTGATAGAACCTAGTCTGTCAGGGTTGGAGGTGTGTCGTCGGCGGAACGGGTTGTCGATATTGGCGTCCCGCAGGGATCAATTCTTGGGCCAATATTATTTTTGATATTTATTAACGATCTGCCAGCTGTGGGTGGTCCTGTGGAATACACACTGTTTGCGGACGACACGACTCTGAGTCTGCGGAGGGGTAACATTGCTGACATTGAGGGGGATGCCCTGGAAGCGCAGTCGATTGCTGGGGACTGGTTTAATGCCAACAAGCTCATGCTAAGTCAGGAGAAAACCCAGAAAGTTACATTTTCACTTAAAAACACAGACACGTTATCTGGTGCATCGCATGTTAAATTTTTGGGGGTCTTCTTGGACCATGGGATGTACATGTTGGGGAGATCACAGGGAGGCTCAGGGGCAGCGTCTTTCTCTTGAGGAACCTTCAGGGCTGTGTGTCCAGGGAGACCATAATGTCCGCCTACTATGCACTTTTCCACTCCGTAATGTCCTACGGAATAATGGTGTGGGGAGGTGCACCGGCGGCGGACAGGGTCTTTGGATTACAGAGGAGGGCGGTGAGAGTGATATGCAAGCTGTGGTACCGGGAGGATTGCGGGGGCGCATTTTTGCGGACGGGTATTTTGACCTTTCCCTCAATTTTTATATTAGAGAGTGTATCGTATATAAAGAAATTTGAGGCCAACTTTATTACACATGGAGAAATCCACAACTACGAAACAAGACATCGCAATAACCTAGTGACCTCTCATTGTAGACTGGGAAAGTGCCAAGGTAGACCTGAATTTCTCGCAGTCAAGCTCTTCAACAAGATTCCGTTGGAAATAAGAAAGCTTCCATATGTAAAGTTTAGAAATAAAGTAAAGCATGCCCTCAAGCAAAAGGCTTTCTACAGTGTCAACGAATTCTTGTTCAGCGACTGCAGCTTTTAAATACTATGTTTTAGCGTGTGACTATTTTAAGATTGTGTAAATTTTATATTTGTTTTTATATACTAGTATGCAAATCAATGTGTGAATAAACTTGTCCTTTACTTAAGTTTAAGTTTTTTATTATTACACTTTTTATCTTGACCTATGAAAATACGAATGCATATTTATCATCAATAAAACTATTTGATATTTGATTTCATTTGAAATATAAGTCCAAATAAAAATTAACACAAGTTTAGAAAAACGGAAAATAAAGAAACTTTGCTAAAGAAAAATAACAATTAATTAGGATATAACAACAAGGAAATTAAAAACAAGTTCTAAACTACTAAAATAAATTCATAAAATTACATTTAAAAGTATAAAAAAGTGAACTAATAACAAAGTATTAAAAATGAGATATTCTAATAAGTATCTTAAGAAGAATGGTTTCTTTTAGCATAAGTACCTATTCTCTTTCAAAATTATTTCATATCGTTCCAATATCATATTTGTGTTGATACTAATTTGTTTGTCTATTCGTTGTTCGATTTTATGTGAATGCATTCCGAAGGTTTCTATTTTCACGGCTTTTTAGTATTGCCATTGTTTCTTCATTTTACCGAGCGTAATTTTAGGATTGTTAAGTTAGTTTTGTCCATAAGATATATAAATAGCATCATGGCGTATAAAATTTCAAATTAACGATCCAGAATTCATTCTGAAGATCGACACCATCAACATCAAAAGAGGAATCTTTCAAGGCGATTTCTTGAGTCCGCTGTGGTTTTCTCATGTTCTGGCCCCCCTGCCTACAATGCTGAGCTCCACCAAATATGGATTCAATATCAAAGTAAATGATGAAACGACGCTTAAACTGAATTAGTAGCTCTATATGGATGTTCTAATGGTAATGCCATGAAGAAATAGCTGAATTAAATGTTATAGATTGTTGAAAGTTTGTGAAATGATAAGTGTCGCACCATTAGCATAGTATGTGGACGGTAGGAAAGGGCGGGATCAGTACGGCGAGTGGATAGACAATTAAATCGATGTGGGAAGGCGAAACCCATAGATATCTGAAAATGAGGCAAAAGAAAATAATGTCTGAAGTTAAGAGGAGAGTTAAAATTGCAACTAAATAGCAAAAACCTTTTTAGAGCAATCAATAGTTACGCGCGCTCGACATTTAGATATTCCTTTGGCATTGTGTTCTAGAGAAAAACTGATATTCAAGAGTTACAACGATAATAATTAAAAACTTTGCTTATAAAGGCGCAAAAGTACCACTCTAAAGCGCTAAGGAAAGAACAACCCATCCTCGATAAAATGGATGAAGAGGACTAGCGCACATTGCCAAATTACGAGATCATCATTCAGCAGATCACTAATTTGCGAAATTATTATCGAAAGCCCAAGAATTGGAACTTTCTAGGACTATGCCTCTGATGAGTCTACTCACCGGCTTCTGTGCCGGTCCAGAAAATTTGCAGAGATGGCAAGAAAAGCCTCACGAGAAGCATCCGAATGGAGTTATGTAGGAACTTGTGGACAGATGTGCGTCAATCTATTTATTGGAAGATTGTTCCTAAAACCGGAAGGTTTTTTTTATCGGTAACTCATGAATATTGAATACAGCGTCAAAAAAAAACCTACTTAGAGGGCGATAAGTACAGATATGCATGTAAAACAACGCAGTCCGTACACCACATTACTATAATAGAATATAAGGATAGAAATTATAATACTAACAAGATTATTCATCAGAAACTGGCTAGCATTTAGTACTTCTCTACTTCTCACTTCTCATTTCTCATCCAGGATTAAGTTTTGTATTAAAAAATATAAACCTAACCTAACCTGTTTTTGGCCAGACAATATCCCAGTTGATCATAAAGCTCTCGGAATGTGGTGTTCAATATGTCCGGTCTAATAACTACTGCTTCAGCGCGGATTCTTTCGCAGAGTTTTTCAAATTTTCTGGACGATTTCCGCAGACCCGGTTCTTCATATGACCCCAGGTTTCAAAGGAAAATTTTGGATTTCATTAAATTTGGCTCAACTGATCCATCGCTATAAAAAAAAATGGGAAATAATACGTATAGCGCAAACTTGGAAAATCTGATAACAATGGCGAGG
Source organism: Pissodes strobi (assembly GCA_016904865.1). NCBI lineage: Eukaryota > Metazoa > Arthropoda > Insecta > Coleoptera > Curculionidae > Pissodes > Pissodes strobi. Next base: position 794,273 of record MU181934.1, on the reverse strand, counting down.
CTATTGGTCAATTCCGCATGCTCGAACACCCCAGATACTGTATATTGTAAATGCAGCCTTAGCGATTTTGAAGATAGTTAAGCGTTCCGGTACTTTTTACTAAAAATGCGTTGTTGTCATATCTCAGCAATTAGTAGAGACAAAACTTGGAAATTTTGGGGACTTACTAAATTTGATACGCCCAATTTATTGCAGTAACAATAAATGTGGTGTTCCATTTAGTATAACAAAATTACTACGTGTAGCGCAAAACTGGCAAATCTGGCAACAGTGCCGATATCATGGTTGAATTCCGCATACCCGAAAACTCTGAGGTACAGAATTTTGTAAATGCAGCTTTGCCAATTTTAAAGATATTTAAGCATATTGGTACTTTTTACTAACCAATACTAACCATGTATGGAAAATAATATCTAAGCCGTCATAAGATCTATTGGATCTTAAGTATGATAACGATTATATATAATAATTATGATGATAATAATAAGGAGAGTTCTGATTAACCGGAAATAACGATAATATTGGACCATTGATATTAGTTTACAAATGGCGTGACAGAAAAAAATATAAAGTTTGGTCACTTGGGAATTAAACTAGCTTAGAGATGTACTTTAAAAAAAAATACTTCTCAAGCACTTCAAGTGGCAGCTTCATCCCTTAAACTCACCCTTAACGTACAGTGCAGTAACGGTAGTTTTTCTCGAAAACTCTAAGTCATACAAAAAATATACATACAGGAACTGTTCCCCATAAAATTTTACATATAAGAAGTGCTTAATGCCTAAGTTGCTCAGAGCATAGGTTTTCGAGAAATCAGCTATAAAAGTTCGGGGTGCATTAACAGGGATTAACGAACACGGTAAAATCCCGTTTTTTAGGTATTATTCCTGAACTATGGAACTGTATTAAGCTTGACTTATAGTGAAGAAGTGGTTTATATAAAAGTTTTAGGGATTTCCATGCCACGACTGAAGTAGAGTTATTGGCGCGTTTTTTTAAGTGGTTCCTCTTGAAGGTCTAATCCACTAAGTGAAAATAAATGTATAGAAAGCCCTCTGTAGTATCTACAGCATCTGTGAAATCTGTATTCGTACAGTTCTGGCTACAGCAATTTATGTACATTGTTGTACAAGCCTGATTTAGTACAGCTGTATCTCTTTCCGCAACCTTGTTTGGAATTGCAGGATATTCATTTTAAAATAGAAGCTGGGGCGGATAGGTCAGTGGTGAAGACAGGTGACAGTGCATCATAATTGTTTTTTACGTCCATAGGTCTGGCTGCAAGTATTGTCCACGCCATATTTGCCCTTCAAGGCAACTACGACGAGAATGCTGTTGTAGTGCTGCCGATTTGACAGGTAATTTGGAAAGAACTGTGATTGGCAACAAATTTATTAATATAAGCATATTTTTGTTCACTTAGACTACCCTCTAATAATCCCCCTTTATAGAGCTCCAATATAAATCATTCCTCAGCTTGCCCAATTTAATTTGAAGTTGATTTAGGGTAATTGAAAATCTGAATTGCACTATCGAGGTCACATTATTAACACAAAATTCTCGGTATGAAACAAAAATAAATTTCTTTTAATGTCAAAAATGGTTTAATCAGCTGAATTTCAAAATAAATACCGGTCTCTTAGTAAACGAAAAACTATTTGATTGCCATTGTTTTTTTTTCTTAAAAATTATGGAGAGTTCGAGGAAGGATTGTTTGCATCTTTAATCTCCTCTACAATTATTTCAATATAATATTTAAACTTCGAACAGAACGCTAAAACTTTTGTAACAGCAAACATATCAAATTTAGGAACTTTTTAAATATCACAGAAATCATCAGTCTTTTGGATTTTCATTTTATCCTTCAGGAACATCAAGGGAATCTCATCCTCTGAATCGGTAGATAAAATGTTTAAAGTCTCTGGATCTGGTAAACTGGGCTTTACTGAAGGTAAGGAAATAGAATCTAAATCAGATGTGTTATTTTCTTCAATAATAACGTCCTCAGTTGTTTCTTCGTGGGTCAGTTCTGATGATTTAGGATAGTTCTTCTGAGAAAAATCTTTAAGCATAACTAGTTGCTAGGCTGTTAGAGTTATGCGTCTTTTTCTGGCCTTAGGTCGGACTTCTCGCGATTTTGTTTTATGCAAAAAATTTAATAGTGTGTCAGACGCATGGCTCCCTATTAACGTTGTCTGAGAATTGGATTGTGTTGGTGCTATATTTACTACGGATGGCGTATTTCTTATAGTAAACAGTTTTTTAAGATGTCTTGCTGGTAGCGAAAAATCCCGCACGCTTGAATTCCTGATAAATAATATTTTTGAGGTAGCCTATGCAGTCAATGTTTCTAGTAGAAGTCGCGGGAAGTCTAATTTTTGGAATGGTCCCTTCCATTCCATTAATCAGTCTATGAGTATGGAACTTCAGTGTTTCTTCATGATGTATGTATGACATCCAAAGTGATATGACCTAAAAAGTTATCGCCTATTAAAATTGTGTTGCCCTCTTTGTGCCTAAAATATCGCAACAGTATTTAATAGAACCACTCTACGAATACCGTTGATTCAAACCAACAGCTTTTGATTATGCTATAGCTACTACCATGTGCTGTACTATGTTCCCACTCTTCATATCTATGGTTTGCTTTATAGATCAAAAAGGGACGCAGGAGTTCATCAGAAGCTAATGCTGGTTTTTGAGGAACCACTGACCCGGCCACAGTGTTTTGATCCACGTTTGCAAACAACCTTAGGCTTTCCAGGGTCGTCCATGATATTTGTTTCAACGTAATTTACGATGTTTTCTTCTGAAATATCTTCAGTTGATTATTTATCTCCTCAAAATATTCATTGATAGTCGTATAGGTTACATCCGCTCAGCCTCACTTTGATATTTTGAGCTAATCTAACAGTAAGAACATAATGTCGAGAGACAAATTTTGACCCAAGTTTTTTCTGCTAGATTTGACTATTTTTTCATTTCTGATTAAATAATGTTGAACTACCTGCCGAATATCTAATTCGAGCGGAAAACCATAGTTTGCTGATTGTAAGAGAGCTCAAACAAAATTAATTTCTTCTTCTGTAATGAGCAATGTCTGTTCGCCTTGTTTCCTTGCGTCAGACTCCTTAATGTTATCGATATTGGTGGATTTTGCAATTTTGAAATGTTTAAGATTATTTTTTCTGCTCCTAACTAGTTATGCAAGTTGCAGTTGTAATCGATCATAATTACGGTAATTTTTTGAACCAAGAGTCCTTTTATACACCTGCGCCATTGTTCAAAATTCTTGGGAAAAGATGACGATTTGTTTAACTTCTTATTCGGTACAATAAATAAACATCATGTATCAATAAGACATACTCCAATCATTGGAATAATATTAGATATTTAAAAAAACGTTAAGTCAATGGCAGTCATTAAATTCTAAATAAGAGGCAAATACTTACGGACGTCGGCAACCAAATTCGACCACACTTTCAGAGATACTGCAGTTGATGGGCATATCTCAGACACATTCACCAATAACGCGGGCGTGCCTCAGTGCGCAATACTTTCACCGACTCTGTTCCTTATCTATATTAATGAACTGCTGACCGAAACGAATAAACCTGCTTACAGTTTTGCGGATGACAGTACCCTCGCCTCCCACTTTAGATCAGAAAAACCTTTACCAGCGACTGAGACTTATCACCGCAGACTGGAGCAGATTACAGCAATTATTCAAGACCTGAAGAAAGTTGAAACTTGGGCCGACAAAAATTTGGACCTGTTCAATACAGCAAAGACCCAAGACACGTTTACCAAGAGAGCCAACGGCCGGCCCTGACATAATTATCGCAGGATCGACCACTCCTTCATTCTCGTCAATCGGACTGCTGGGTGTCTCGGTCAACAGCAACAAGTCCTCGCATGATCACGTTGCTAACATCGCAAAATCAGCCTCCCAGAAGCTTGGTGGGCTATTTCGCAACAAAAAACTTTATACACCGCAGCAGTTGCTCTTGCTCTACAAAGCGCAAATTAGACCGTGCTTAGAATATTGCTCACACATCTGGGGTGCCGCACCAAAGCATACCCTAAAGGTACTGGGTTCCATTCAGAGGCGAGCTGTGCGTCTCGTCGGCTATCCGGAGTTGACCCTGAATCTGGATATTCTGGAACACTGCATACATGTGGCCGAGATGTCCCTGATTTACAGATACTTTCATGGCTGATGTTCCCAAGATTTGGCCCGCTTATCCCGCCCATGACAACGCCTGTCAGACACTCACGACAACCGGCAAGAGCACATCAGTTCGTCGTACAACTGGAAATACCTAGAATATTGCTCTACAAGAACTCCTTTGTCTGGCGCACTGCATCACTGTGGAACTCACTCCCAGGACATCTGTTTCCCCCTCATTACAACCTACAACTGTTCAAGAACGGTGTCAATCAGCATCTTCGCGCATACACCGCTCGTCGATCGCCATAGGATCTCCCTTTATTGTGTGTGCCACTGCCATAAAAAAGTACTAAAGGGTAAATCTTCCCGCATGCAAAATTTAATTTTGATTCGGGTAGCCCCTTTTTAGGGGAAAACGTACGAGACATGCAGTATGTCCGAAGTCATCAGCGCTGTCTGAAGATGCTTTAGTTTACGGTAATATATCACTTTATTTTTCACCGCTTAAAATTTCAAAGCTTCTGGTACCCACAAGACCATACGTACCATACGACCATACTTCAGCAAATGAATTCTTCGGTAACAAAGAGTTATAATTCCATTTTATAAACTTTATACCCAGAGTAATATATATACTGAATGATTATAAAATTAATATGTTGAATGATTATAGAATTAAGATAAAAAAAAACAGCATCAATACTCAGCCAATGGCAATTCAGAAGCAATGTTACGGACAGAACACCTCTCTCTCTCTCTCTCTCTTTATCTGTGCTAATATATCTGTAAAGTCAGAAAAGCTGCAATAACGAAACGATTCACCCCGTATAAGCATTAATAACCCTTGTGAAGCGTTTCTCGTTCAGCATTGAAGTGTATGTAAACATACTCGAGTCGGTGGCAATTAAAGCAAAAGGTATCAATGTCCCAATCAATCAAGTAAGTCTGGGAAAGGGCATGGAGGGCACGTAGCACTACGTGCCCGCTTCTTTGGGCCATAGATTTCGCTTTTGCCAGTCAATATTTAGCGAAACTCGATGCTCGGATACGTTCATGTCAGTTGTGGATGTCACTTTTTAAGATTAATGTCGGACAGATTGGGAGCGATACATGGTAATGAAATTTTTATTAGTATCTTTAAATGCGATGTAATGTCTTAAAACCGGCATATGAGCAGAAAACCATATCAGATGGAGTTTGGTCAAGAAACTTAGAAGTCAAATGTAATGCAACAGCCACGTTTGGCATCTTGTTCAGAGATAAAATAAGAAGCAGTCCAAACACTAGGGAAAAAAATATTATAAAATCGCAGATGCAAGGTAAGATTTTAAAATAATTTTGAGATTAAAGACAAAGAAATGTATTTCGAAGACTGAAAAAGTTGACGAGTTGCGGCATTCAGAGCTTGCTTAAAGAAATATAAAAAATAGCGGAAATTCCTTAAATCCAATTGACGATTTCGATAGTCCTGACGAGGTTCAATATATTATTTAGTTTTTTTTTTATTATAATATGATGACAACCTATGGATCATTAATTTGAAAAACAACATCGCACACCTCAAGATTCTTTTTCTACAGCCGCGCGCAAAATAACTAAATACTAAATTCAAATGAAATCGAAAAATCGACTAATGCCGTGGATCCTTATTTTGCGCTCTAGCGCGAACATGGAAAAGGAAATTCTCACTTTTTCCGTCTAGTGTGCTGAATGGTCATGGAAACCGAAGATAAATAAATGACAGTCGTGCGTTTGTTACAGTTTGTTGCTGACAATCCTGTTCTAAATATGCCCGAAGCCCGAACATAATATGTCAAAACTGACAGTCATTCGCAAATTTCATAATAAGTATAGAGAAAAATGTTGATTTATTTTTTAAAAATACGGCTGTAGAAAAAGTTCTGTGTGTTTTTCGACCGCAAAGTAAGATTGCCGTTTTCGAAAGATTAATATTCTTTCTCAAGCGGCAATCCATTACTTTGCGCTCTAAATACACAAATAACTATTTTAAGTTGGTGCAAAAATTAGTGAAAGCAATAACACAGTAATAAAAGATCCGCATAGCTGAGAAAGGTCCAAGTTTACAACCTTCCATCGGCTGGACCTTACATAGGCGTAGTATCTCCTTTTAGTTTCATACAAGCATTATTGCTTACATACTTTCCTATAAAAACCATTTTATTAGAGGGTAAATGACTTACGAAAAATATAGGAGTATTTAGTTATTTTCTGGAGTTCTGGTAAGAAGTGAAACAGCTTTTTCGTGAAAAAGACTAGCGCGTCTAATTATGTGTTAGTGGTAAGTTAGTGTGTATATAAATGAAAAAATATATATTATTAACGTCTACAATGCCCTGAAACATCAAAGAACAACAATCGGTGTTGCAGAAATATATGAAATGGGTTTAAGAATGACTGGAACCGTGTAACAATCATCTGGATATGCTCGTTCCAATGTCAGTAATCTTGAATTTTCTGTAATAATTCGCGATTAAATATCCGAAAACAATTATTTTATTTTCTTACATTCACTTCAATATAATCTAGCACGCCATTGGAATTCTTTTTAATGTAGTTGATTTGTCTACGCTACTGGCTGCCGGCATACAGTATACAGCGTGTCCCAGGATAGGTGTTACAAGAGGACAAATGGTCAAAAAAGTTTTGAGTAGCTAACTCATGTTTTGGAATCAAGCCCTGCATGGTCCAAAATAACACTGTTCAAAATATTACTCAAAATGCCATTATACAAGGCGTGTTATAATTAAGAGTCTGAAAATTTGCTTCAATATTGTACCTTTACTTCAACAAATACCGACAAATTTAATTAAGAAAAGTTGTTTAGTACTAATTTTTATGCACTAATCTCAAATATTGTGTACTTTTGTTGCACTTAAATTTTTTAGCTGCTGGAAAAATAAGTCCCATTTAAAATGAAGGTAAACTTTGACTACATGTAAAATACCTGATATCGTTATAATGACAGTACTGTTTGACATTTCGTGCATAAAAATTAGTACTAAACAACTTTTCCTAATTAAATTTGTCGCTATCTGTTTAAATAAAAATACTTTATTTAAGAAAATTTTCAGACTTTTAATTAGAACACGCCTGGTATAATGGAATTTTGAGTAATATTTTGTACAGTGTTATTTTAGACCATGCAGGGCTTGATTCCAAAGCATGAGTTATCTACTCAAAACTTTTTAGACCATTTGTCCTCTTGTAACAACTACACGCTGTATATGGTTGCCGGTATCTTGAATTTAATATGAAAATTTGGCGATGTAGATAGGCAACTAGCATAATATAACTATTTGTTACCGAAGAATTCATTTGCTGATGTTAACGTATGGTCTTGTGGGCAACCAGAAGCTTTAAAATTTTAAGCGCTGAAAAATAAAGTGACATATACCGTAAACTGAAGCATCTTCAAACAATGCTAATGGATTCGGACATACGTATATTTCCCCTAAAAAGGGGCTACCCGAATCATAAAATTCTATTTTGCATGCGGGAAGATTTACCCTTTAGTATTTAATTGAAATTATTTGGACAAATAAAAGTAAGAGTTAAATGTTCCTTGAGTTACCCTGTCGCTGCTCAGATACGTCTTATTGCGGTGGCACTAGGGGTGTGAGTTCGAATTCTGAAAATTCAATTATGGGCGCCAGGTCTAAAGTAGACCTAAATATAACAAAAATAAGCTAGCTAAATTGTCAGATTACATTATCCATAATAAGACACCGATATAAATAAAGTAAACGCAAAAAATAAAAGATATGTTTTCCTAACAATTTTTGATAATAACAATTTTTGACCCTCCTTAGTATCTTTCAAATTTACATTTGAATAAAACTGTCAATTTCCAATTAACAAATAAGCAATATTTAACAAGAACTGACCCTAGCCTACGATATAATGAGGTAGATAGGTAATGTATATGAAATTTTCCTTACGACCCTATTTAAAATTAATGGTCCTGATAAGCTACTAGCCCCCCATAAGTTACAATCAGCCCACTAATAAGTCAAGAATATTGCATTAAATAATCAACCAAATTAACTCTGATCAAATTGATTCTTAGAATCAAGCAAAACCAAAGCAATGTCAAAATATCGACTTTCAATCACAGATTGTATTTAGAAAATATGTCAAATTCGGGAGATAATTGTAAAATCTAACAGACGTCTCTGAGAGAAATTTAATTTATATTAAATTTAAGGCTTACCCTTGAAAAAAAAATTAAATATAGCCAAATAATATCACTACTTGTTATGTAGTAACTAGAGTAACGATAATTAAGAAATAATAGTTTACTAAAATTTACAAATTAAAATTTCCAAAGATTAATACCGAGTATGTACAGAGTATTTAATTACTATAATGCATAGTACTCATTGCAGATAATTATTTTGATTGATCAGATCAAAATCCAAGTTACGAAGCTTAAAGTTAAAGATATATAATCTCGTTTTGAGGTACGGTAAGATAACTTTACAATAAGATAAATGTACAAGATTAATCAATGATACGATAAAGGTAAGATAAATCTGTGAGATACGATAAAGATACATAAAGTTAAATTTCGAACTGTTGGTTTTTCTGTTAAAAAAAAAGTTTCAATATTGAGGAATTGTGCAAATGGATCACTTATCTTTATGGAATTCCAGACGAGAATGCTCAAGACTCCTTACGCTTCTTCAACAGATTGGTTACATAACCACGGAGTCATCTCGACCATTTAATTTCCACTTCCCAACCAACAATTACCTTTTATTACCTTTTAGAGCGCTTTTCTTTAGTTTGTGACATAACTAGGTGCTTTGTTTTGACAGTTACATAATTCTGAATGTTTTGTGAAGGAGGTTTGATCGAGTTTTTGCAGAATATTCTAATTGGGACGTCAATTCATGTTTACTTAGTTCGCGGCATTTGAATTGACCCCGTGTCGACTCGGATATTGTAGGTTGATTTCGTGTGCATCCTTCGGAAATCAGTTTTTGTGAGTCTGGGTGAATAAAACCGATGGCAGCTGATGCACGAGTTCCTTATCATTAGACCTTCCGGCCTAAAAAGTGATAGGCGGTGACGAAGGCATCAAAAATGTTTTAATTTCTATAGAAATTGATGGCAGCTAGGCTGGATAGTAATAATTTTTTACTCCATGGCATTTTCGCATGGATTAGCCGACACCTGAAGAAGAGCCGACCAACAGGTAATTATTTAAACAGCACTAGGACGCCACTTTGATACGTCTGATGTTCGTTTTATTTTATTTCAGGCTCTTAAATCTACTCTTCTTAACTCAACTCCTAACTATACTCTGAAATCTATTCTTAACTCTACCTAACTCTACCTAACTCTATTTGAATGGAATCATGAATTTGAACTGATTCGAGGAGAGTGAGTAATTTCAATTCAGATGGGCAAATGAGGAGACTGTAGGAGAGGATCGGAAGATTCCAGGACACAGTTCCATTTCTAAAATCGTAGCCCAACGACAATACCTTTTATTATATTTCTCGATGTCGTAGCCTGGTGGTAGCAATGTACGTAATGGTTGATTGGGAAGTGGAAATTAAATGGTCGAGAGGACTTCGTGGTTATGAAACCACTCTGTTGAAGAAGCGTTAGGAGTCTTGAGCATTCTCGTCTGGAATTCCATAAAGATAGGTGATCAATTTTTTAAGAAATGTTGGCACAATTCCTCAATATTTAAACTTTTTTTAACAGAAAAACCAACATTTCGAAATTTAACTCAATGTATCTTTATCGTATCTGACAGATTTATCTTACCTTTATCGTATCATTGATTAATCTTGTACATTTATCTTATTGTAAAGTTATCTTACCGTATCTCAAAACGAGATTATATATCTTTAACTATAAGCTTCGTAACTTGGATTTTGATCTGATCAATCAAAATAATTATCTGCAATGAGTACTATGCATTATAGTAATTAAATACTCTGTACATACTCGGTATTAATCTTTGGAAATTTTAATTTGTAAATTTTAGTAAACTATTATTTCTTAATTATCTTTACTCTAGTTACTACATAACAAGTAGTGATATTATTTGGCTATATTTAATTTTTTTTCAAGGGTAAGCCTTAAATTTAATATAAATTGAATTTCTCTCAGAGACGCCTGTTAGATTTTACAATTATCTCCCGATTTTGACATATTTTCTAAATTCTGTGATCGAAATTCGATATTTTGGCATTGCTTTGCTGTTGCTTGATTCTAAGAATCATTTTGATCAGAGTTAATTTGGTTGATTATGTAATGAAATATTCTTGACTTATTAGTGGGCTGATTGTAACTTATGGGCTATTAGCTTTTCAGGACCATTCATTTTAAATAGGGTCGTAAGGAAAATTTCATATAAATTACCTATCTCATTATATCGTAGTCTAGGATCAGTTCTTGTTAAATATTGCTTATTTTATCTTACCTATAAAGATTGTTAATTGGTAATTTACAGTTTTATTCAAATGTAAATTTGAAAGATACTCAGGAGAGTCAAAGATTATTATTATTAAAAATTGTTAGGAAAGCATATATTTTATTTCTTGCGTTTACTTTCCTTATAGCGGCGTCTTATTATGGATAATGTAATCTGACAATTTAGCTAACTTATCTTTTCTTATCTTTCGGTCTACATTAGACCTGGCGCCCATAATTGAATTTTTATAATTCGAACTCACACCCTTAGTGCCACCGCACTAAGACGTATCTGAGCAGCGATAGGGTAACTCACGAAACATTTAACTCTTACTTTTATTTATCCAAATAAGTTCATTTAAAATCGAAACAACAGTTTAAAACTTTTCGAGGAATATTTTGAACAGATGCTGAACCTTATTCCTCAGCTATCAGTTATCGTTATGAATAACGCTAGTTACCACTCCAGGAAAATTAAAGAACTACCAACTTCTTCTTAGAGGGACAACGAGATTATCCAATGGCTTTTTTCGAATGGAATAACATATGAAGGGGATATGATTAAAATAAGTTACTTGAAATCGTTAATTTATATAAGCCTCCTCGCACCAAATATGAGGTTGATGAAATGGTTCTACAACGAAATATTTAGTACTACGTCCTTATTACTGTGAACTAGATCCAATACACTTAATTTGGTTGCTGAATGGCTCTACAACGAAATATTAGTACTTCGCCTACCCCACAAACACTGTGAAATAAATCAAATATGTATTTGTGTTGTTCTTTTATTTTCTATGTTTTTGTGAACGTCTTAAAACCACCAAAGAACCATGAAATGGGGTTTTTCATAGTGTTTTCCCCATATTTAAACTCCCTCACCATCCCATTGCTGAAAACAAGTCAACTAGATTTATTGAAATCTATTGATAATCACCTATTGATTCAAACTCCTGAAGGGTTCGTAACAGACCCAAGTAAGACTAGATATTTGACTGTAGTTCCACTTTTCTACTGAGAAACACGGGAAATTCAACAGCCCATCTGTAGTGAGTATATGCTGAGAGAAGACAGAGGCGCCTGATTGGGACGTGCGTCAGTCCTCGAATGTGCATACTTACTTAGATATTGTTAGAATGTGTAAATAGTAGAATTAGGTGTACATAGCTTGTAGCAATAACCCGTTAATAAGTTAATAAATGATATTATTAATAAATGGTATTATTATTATTATTATAATGCTCAACAATATCAACATATATTCCACAATGTCAGGTTAAAACATAACTTTCAACATAGAAAATTTAGAAATTTTCACTAAATAGGTGAGAGTGCTTAGGCTCTTGAGACATATTTACCTCTGTGTCTTCCGACAGTGCATAAGGAGTAAGTAATCTTCTACACTAAAGCACTTATTATAACCCGTAACACGGTTGCAAGAAAATATGGGACCTGGAAACGTAGGTTTCTTGTTTTATCTCTCGGTATAAAATTGCATACTAATACGGCAATGACAGTTATAATAGTCTATATTACACAATATGGCTATTGAAACGAACCTGGTGAAGATGCGCTTGATTTAAATGACAAAAAAAAATAATGAACCAGTTGGAGAGATTGTACTTAATCAAAATATAGATGGAAGAATGCCTGTTGAGGAAACTCAGCATAGAGCCTATGTACATGACTGAAAATTTTCATGAACTGTATTAAGTACTTTATTCTTTCTAAAAAATTTAATGCAAAAAATAAGTTTTCCTTTTTATTTTATATTGAAGATTTTAAGGATCGTCAAAAATTCAAATAGGTATTTATTATGCTGTAAAACCTACAAAAAAATAAAGGAAAAATTTATTTGTCTTTTTTAATTTCACACCCAAAATATTAATCTTAGTCAGTTTTTGCCTCAAAAGGAACAATTCTGCAGCAGCCGAAGCTTTACAATACTAAAAATAATTAAAAATGAACCATGACCTTCATAAGAGTATAGACGAACATTAAAATGAAAACTTTCACATATTCAATATTTAAGTTAACTCTTCCTTCTTATCGACTAACTAACTTCCTCCTATCCTCACTTATTAAATTGTCTGCTTTTTATTAAATATATTGTTGTTTGAAAGCAAATAATGTTTTTTCTTGTTGCACTTTGGTGGCCGCTAATTCTATAATGTGAGCTTTTTGTTTCTGGGTTCCTTCAATTCCTTGCAGTATAGAAATCCCATTTAAATTCATTTGGACTAGTACTTGGCATGTCCATATCATACTTGTATATTCATCAAAAACTGAAGAAAAACATAATACTTATCTGATGAGCTAAAAGCTTGAATTAATTTTCTTGGATTACACCACTGAGCTTTAACATTCATACAAGGGGAAAGTAAACGTATGTTGTTGAGTTATCAGATATTGTGAAAATGGTAATAAATACATGTTATTATTGCAGGACAATGTACCTACACTGTTTAATCATCCCTTAGAAGTTGCCATAATCATACATTGTTCAGTTTTTTATGTGCAGTTGTAAAGTGTAGGTACCTGCATCTATTTTAAATTTTATTTAATAATTACCTATATTGATCACTCGATGGTTTCATTTCCACCCTCTAAGCCTCCAAATGGAAATTCTTGGGTGATTTGTTCTGTATTATTATTTGATTCTATCTTATCGTTAACATAACTGCTTGATAATCTTTTTACTATAGTTTTGTTTAAACCATATACATATTATGATTTCCTCATATATAATATTTTTTTCAAATGGGAGTTAGTTAGGATAGTAGGCTCACCACCCATTGAACATAACTATATTTTGCTTCATCTTTGCAGAATATTTACTGGCTGCTGCCTTCAAATTATCACCTTTCCTTTTTATTTGGTTTAGTCTTTTCTGATTATTGTAGCTCATAAACTCTATTTTCAAGGGGTCTAATTTTATCACTATGTCTATTTTGAATCATGAAATTAACCTTACCAAGTTGAGTTCTTCTTTTTTGTATGGCTTTTCCCTTCAATTTTTTTCAAGTACTTAAACCAGAATCACATTCTGACTAATTAATTCCAAATAAGGCAAACACATTCGTAAATAAACTGGAACCACCAATAAAGCTAACCTCAAAAAAAAAATTAAAAGATTACAATGAAATCAGATTCTTCATTTTTATAGGCGCTTGCAAAACTATAGAAAACCTAAGTTGCTGTTTTTATTATGAAGTCAACACACTTTAAAATTCACTTTCAAAGCTAAAGCTTCTTTAGTTAAAGTCACTCTAGAAGCTGGATTATGAAAATGGCCCTAAATATTTCAAACTTCAATGTATTATCTTAACGTTTGAATAAAATAGCATATTATGTTATTCGGGGTAAAAGTGAGTTATTGTGGCTCGCCTGTATTTTTTGCATATAGTCTTCTCATAAAAAGTATTACTTTCACTCTTAGTAATATAATATATTATTTAACAGCCAAGAGATACCTGGCTGACTCGTGATTAATAGAGATTTTTAGAGCGCCTGATAAAGTTTTTCCCTGAGTACATAAGAAAGATAAACTAAGTAGGAAGTGCTTGCCTGTGTTAACATTTTAAGGGTCGCTATTTCTTGCAAATTAAATAATAACTGTTGTACTCTTTAACTTGCATTTTTACTGTTAACAGTTTTAACGTTTCTTCGCCTTGGTAGACGTGACTCACACTGTTTTCGTTGCTGAATTCGCTTTGTTGGAGATTCCAGTTACGTAAAGACAAACTCGAAATATTGGCATATAACATTCCATTTAAATGATCGGGGTACTAAAATATTGACAGAGATATTGTAATGTTTAATACCTCTTACGTTTTTAAACAAAATTGTTGTAAAACTAATATAAAGGCGAAGCAAGACAAATGTTTCTTAATCAAATGTAAACTAAAAAAGTATAATGTATGGTAATATTTGAAGTAAGGGGAATCCACATCAAATGATGTAAAATATTGTAAATGTTATGTCGGGATATCGAATGATTTCGAGTGACTCATGCAAGTTTGAAAACATGAAAAATGTATGCTGTAATAACGACAAGGTATGAATGCATATTATAGTAAGGCTTATATTTAATTGATTAGGAAAATATTCAATATTCTGGTGTCAAAAAATAAACGAGCGGCAAAATTAGATCAGTAAAATTAAAACAGACGCTCATCTAATAAAATATTTATGAACAACTCTAAAAGTAACTAATCCAAAACTTTCATATTACACATTTTTTCCCGCCTCTGAAATAAATTGTACATTACTCGTGCGAAAGTACCTTTTCAACCTAACCTAACGCCTCGTGCTATAAACCTCCTCCTTTGAACACTCATACTTTCAGCACTCGTTATGTAAGTGTGGCGGCTTTACGTCTCCCACACTTGCCTTGTATATAACATTAGAAATTAGTCTGTATGCTC
>MU181934.1:768965-779215 GCA_016904865.1 Pissodes strobi | reverse complement strand
AAATATAGTTCGTTTTCTGTTCGCACGTAGTCACGGTAGTTTTATTTGCGCTCACCCTCCAGTGATAGAAAAAGGCGATTGTTGTCAGCATCATACGACAGCAACCCGCCAAATAAGTAATATACTACTTCACTGCTTAAATTTCAACTCGGTGGTTATGCTATCTATTTTATGGTTCGTTTGTCCGCTCTACTTTAAAAATATTTTATTTGCCATTAGATTGAACTGCTGATTAAACAATTTAATCTAACGATCGAATAATTTAATCTCTTGTAATAACGACTGTTATAGGCTATTAAGCGCTTATGCCTATATTAATGTGACGTTTCCCATCATAACCTTTTAGCTGCAGGAAATAATTTAAGAAACGTTAAAGTTGCAAGTTCCTATTTGCATGAATCCTGCTGCACAAATCTGCAGATAATCCGTTTTCTTTATTTATTCTAAATTTACTCGTTGAGACTTTCTCAATTGAGCGTATTTTATATCCTAACTTTAGTTAGCGTATATATTAAAAATATTAAATATAAATATTATATTATGTCGAGTAGCTCCTTTGAAGATGTATAAGGAACATACGAACGTATATTCAACTTATCACACATCTGACTTCCAAATTCAGAATAAGTGATTTTTCGTTGATTGTGAGTTTAAAACTCAAAAATAAACTTCATTGTAACTATCAACCTTAGAATCAAGTAGTTTAATTCTTTTTAAAATTTCAAAATTAAATATTTTTACATGGTGTGAGTTTAAAAGTCAAAATTCAACCTAATTGTTACCATCAAGCTCGGAATCAAGCAATTTTCCTTGAAGTCGATGTTAAGCTTAATTCTGATTATAGCAGCACTACTGGATTCTTGACTTAAATCTGCCTTCTCAACTATTTGTAACCTAAGTTTAATTCACGATAAATATCTTGACAATATTAAAAGTAAATATAATATTATTTCGAAGTTGTATTATAATGGACATCCTCGCCTCTTCCATAATTCTGACTTCTATATTCATATTTAAGGATAAATCCATAAATTGGAATTTGGAATTTGAAAGCAAGTAAAAACCTTTAATTCTGGCAACAAATTCAGAATTATAGATTTTTCTATGACGGGGAGTTTAAAACTCTAAGTTAAACTTAATTGTTAACATCAAGCTCGTAAAAGGAAGCAAGCAAGTAAAAGGAAGCTCTGAAATTAAAAAATAAATTTATAGATCTTTGATCTTAGTTTTACTACCCAACTATTTTACATCTTAAGTTTAATTATTCACAATGAATATTTCGGAAATATTGAAAATAAATTTAATATTATTTTCGAAGGTATTGAACATGCACGCAAATTCAGAAATGAGGCCAAATCCGTAAATTGGAATTTGAAAGAAGGCAATAATTTTGAATGTGAGTAAAACTAAAAATTAAATTTAACGTTGACTATCAAGCTCGAAATCAAGAAGTTTTCCTTGAAGAGAAACTTAAGCTTAATTCTGAGTAAAAGAGGTTCCTGAAATCAGAAGACAAATTTATGAATTTTTGACTGCTCATCTATTTTATATTCGAAGTTTAATTCACGATGAATATATCAAAAATATGGAAAATAAATATGATATTATGTCGAGTAGCTTCTTCGAAGGTGTACAAATAATGAGCACGGACGCATATTAAATCTATCAAAATTCTGACTTCCACATTCAGAATGAATTATTTTTCGTTAATTGTGAGTTTAAACTCAAAATTAAATTTAATTGTGATTATCAAACTTAGAATCAAGTAATTTTTCTAGGTCAAAATTTAGCTTAATTCTGAGTAAAGGAGAGTTCTGATATCAGAAGTCAAATTTATGACTTAATTCTAACTAATCAACTGTTTTATATCTTAAGTTTAATTCAAGATATATATCTTCAAAATATTGACAATAAAGGACCCCGCACATTTCTTATGGAAAATGGACTTCGGCGAAATTTTCTGAAAATTTGATATGATGGAGTTCTCGATGTCCTGATTAAAAGTTCTCATGGGCACAACTCAATCCTATGACCAGTTTTCAAGTTATAAGTCTTCAAAGTTGGCTTCTCTGGACCTTTAAGATTGATATAAATTTTAACATAATTGTTTATATTTCCTTTATTAGTAAATATAAATAAAACAAATATATTCTGGGTTTTAGGCCTTATGGTGTCTTCTTAAAACGTAACACAAAAGTTTGTACAGGGTCTTACCTAAAATAGTGGCAACATAGAAATATCAATTTAGAGAAAATCGCTAATAACCAAATTCAATCAATCATGCAGAATAAAAAAACCAACGGCTAGATTTTGTTTAACTTTTAATATGCTATCACCAAAAGCAAACTAAACAATTCCTACTATAGTTTTAGATCGAAAATGTTATACCGGGTGTTCATTTTATGTCGGTTGTCTTCGCGATGGAATATTTGACTTTCGAAGTAGGTGTACCTACTACTCGATATAGGTACCATTCGAGAGAAAATATTCTCAAACTAATTAATAGTAAGTAATATTTTGGTAACCACATATTTTAATTTTTCAATCTCCCGCAAGAGGGCGATTTCATAGTCTTTATGGGGACTAACGGTACATATTATAATATCTGTAATATAAAATTATAGAAATATTACAGGTATATTTTATTTTTTACACTGTAGATTATTTTTAGTTTAAGGTAGGAATAAAATTACCATGTCATGTGCCTAAAATTAGGCACATGGAGATTTTGGAAAGTTATCCGATTTTATTCACATGTTTTTGACTGGATATAAAATGTGAGGTAAAATTAAGAAACTACTATGTGGTGCCATACTGCTAGGGGAGTTGTGTCCGACCAAAACGTTTCATTGACTTATCTCTGGGATGCGCTACTGCTTAATCAGTGATATTTTTTACTACAATGGTACTGTCATGCATTAACGTGTTAACCATAATAATTGATTTTATGAACATGTGTACATGCACATAGCATAGGAAAAATGCCAGCAGACTTAAAAAACTAATAAAATTAACAATAATTTTCTTCATTGCATAAACAATCGATGTTACTATGTATAAAGTAAAGAGTAGGAAAAAATTAATTGCTGGTTGTAGAGTAGACAAGACAACACAAAAAATACAATCTACCGATTTCCGGCATCTAACACTATATCTAGTAATGCAGTATATGGATAGCGAATTTGTTCTTGGTGCCTTGAGTATCCCATATACCAAATAAAACTGGCTACATGAGCACAGCAACCCAGAGTTCTGGCACCAGATCGGCAGGTGCAATAATAGCTTGCAATAGGATCGTGATCTTCGTTATTAAATGCTATCCATAACTGGTATCGGGTTGAATTTCTATGTCGAGAATAAATTCGTAAATGAACCAGTTGTGGATCGTCAATTAATATATTAATTTGAAAGTCATTGTGTTCTCCTTCTCTTTGCACTGTGTCTTGAATATATGAAGGCGCCAGATTTATTTGATATGTACCAATTGTGAGATTTTGTAAATACTCTATAGTAAGACGTGGAAAATTGGGAAGTTCATCAATATTGATAGGGTTCCATGCAGCATGCCTGCGTTGCCAATGCTCTCGTTCAATGCGAATTTGCAAATTATTAACTTGTTGTGACCTTTGCGACATAATATTTGCAAACTCAGCATTAGCATCAGGCATACTAATGAGCTCATGATATTTATTTATAATGGCTCCTGCAATTTTTAAAAAGTGTTTAAAATTAACAGCATGGTGAAATGAGAGAGTTTTGGAAAAAAATTGGAAAATTGTTTCTAAATGACCATTTCGAGCCTCAACTATCCATCTTGTTTTTGTAACTAGGCGTGACTCATTTGCCTCTTCAGTGGTAAGCTGTTGTTGTCCCCTTGGTAACAGAGGTGGCATTCTTTGGTCTATTCCTAGTTCATTTAAAAGTGGAATAACATCCCTATAGCCCCTATCTACAACAAATATATCACCATAGTGAAACCAAGCTCTTAAACCAACTATATCTCTTTTCGAGCTCTCTACTTAAAATAGCAGCATCATTATTTTGACTGTCAGAAAAATATGGTCCCTGGATATCTAAAATATAACCATCTGGTGCAACGATTAAAGTGGGCTTCAACAAATGTTTGCCTTTGTGAATACAATAAGACTGGCGAAGTAATATATGTAATATATTCTTGTCTACCGATAGCCTCAAATCCTATATTTTGTGGTACAAAATTTTCAGAAAGACTTTGTCGCACTGTTGAAAAAGACATACTTGCATGTTGCCTACTTTTGTATTTAAACAAAACACACAAAGAGTCGTCCGATAATCCATGTCGAAGTTTACATAGAAAGGATAGTAAGTTCTTTTTGCTTATTGACCAAAAATAGTATATTATATACCTAGGTTGAGAAGTAAGCCATTATTTACCGAGCACTTTTATATCCTGAGGCGCGTAGCGCCGAAGGATATAATGTGCGAGGTTAATAATGGCCTTCTCAACCGAGGTATATATAGAATTTTTTTTACTACTAACACTGATATATTACCATATTTGATTCGATTTGATTTTTATATTAGCCATTTTCTACTTATTTTCCAAATAGCTCGAAATATCAAGTAGCCTGGAAGTTCAGTTGTCAAACTGACACAACAGATATCGTAACAAGAAGCGTTTTTTCGCGAGCTAACTACAATTAACCACGGCATACTACAGGATACTACTTTGTTTTCACGAGGATTAATTTAATTGTGGTAAGTGAGGAGAAGTTTCGTGACGTCACTATTACATCATCATTTTTCAACTACGGCTTACTACAACTTACATACGTGACGAGGTGTGGTACTCGAGGTTTGATGGAGTCATGGCGGATTAATTTTGAAACTTTAAACATGTGAAATGTTTGTTTTTCCATTCTGAACAAGTTTGTAAATTATACGTTCATGAAATTCTTCTATAGAAGCCTCATACGCATCGGAATTCCTACACAAATGTGCCCCAAATGGGATTTGGGCAGCATAAAGTATCCTGAACATATTCATCGAAAAAATACCATTAGTTTGCTTATCTCCAGAGGCCACCATTCTGTCATTAAAAATATGAGTAAACGTTCTGCACTGATCAAACTGATCATTTTCAAATAAATATGCAAAATATCTATATTCTTTTCTAGCAATACAAGATTTAACTACGGTATTTTGGCGAAGACAGAAGCAGACAGTACAATTTGTGGTGGGGTGCCCGCTTGGCACTTACTTCAGTATTACTTGTAGTTAACCGTGACTACTCGCCAAAAAACGCTAATAATCTCCTGACAGCTCCATACATACAAAGTACCTTCTTTCCATCTAAATTTTGACAAAATCGAATTATTAATAAGAATATTATGGGGAGTCATGAAAAGTGAGTCATACTGTATATAATTTTTTTACTAATAGCACTGATACAATCCTTATCATTATTTGAATTGATTAGATTTTGAAATTAATCGTTTCCTACTCATTTTTCAAATAATCCGAAATGACAACTAGTTGTCAAACTAACAAGTTTGACATTTTGACATTTTCCGTTTCCGTTTCATTATTGACCTAGGTTTTTTTTAATATTATTATTTACCTAGGGTGAGAAATGTTACTTCTCATTTGAGGAATGGAGCAAATAATGGTGATTTATCATGTTAGTAGTAAAAAAAAATACATAACATTGGAAGAGAATCATTTTTACATAGATAACGATTAGGTAAGTTACAAAATAAGTAATAAAGGAAACGTGATGTGTGCAATTTTTTAATGAATATTTTAAGATATAGCAAGCTAGCTCAAAACCTTAAATACCGATGCGTACTTTAAAAAATAACTTTAAAATCTACCTACAGGAGAACTTCTTTTATTTTTTTTTATGTCATACTGGTTCATAATTGTGTTTTATTTCTTAATCATACATAATAGAGCGAGTACTTTAAGCTCTTATTATCTTTGATACCAAGCAGAAATTAAGGCAACATTCTCTCTTAAAAAAAAAGACGCAATTTTTTAGCCACTGAATAAACTTAGATATAACTTACCTTTCTGTTACATTTACAGTAGGCACAGGACGACAAAATGTATATAAATCATTAAAATGTTCTTTATTTAAACCAGAAACACTCCTGAATTCTTCTTCGTTAAGGTCTTTCTCACAGCATTGCCATCTGTTAGCGCTTTTTGCAATTGATCGAATTTTTTGTGAAAAAATTACCAGTTCTGGCCCCGGAACTAAATATGCTTGATTAATAAATTGCAGGGCAGGAAGCAGAAACGGCAAAAGTAGACCATTTTCATCTAAATGATGAGTGCAGCTTCTAGTTCCGGTTGGAATAAAGATATCCTGACGAATAAAAATATCTACTCTACATTTTAAAGCCAATCTATGAATATTATTTATTGAATTGCAAACAAGACAGGTCCGCCTCGAACTTTGTTTTAAAACATTAAGTCTCATACTGGCAGGGTTATTTTCAATGTTCTGAATTTCACGGCAAATTGAACGATTGCAGTTTAAACAAAGTCTTGTATCAGGATTAACATGCTCTTCAGGTAAACCCTCTATATTTGCTCTTCGACCAATCGCTATTTCTTGTTTTAGTTCATTTTCTGCGCCATATAATATCGCCATTTGCTGTCTATTAAAATGTCTATCACTAGTATAACATGCCATATAATTTAACCGAAATGCCATTTTTAATAGTATTAATTTTCGTTTAAATAAACCTAAAATATATTAAACTCTTATTTAATACTTTTACTTGTTAAAACAAAATAACGAAATGCGACTTTGTTTAGTCGCCATGGATATAGAGACCAAAAATAGCTTACTTGACGCTTCGACAAAAATAAGCCGCGAAAAGTCTGCGCTGCATAAATTCAACTTTAGTGTTACTTTTCACCCTATGGGGTGTGTAAACAGTGTGGAAAAAGTAAAACATAATAATATGTATCTCCAATATTGTATATATCAAAAATATTATAATATGTATCGTTTGTCCCCATAAAGACTATGAAATCGCCCTCTTGCGGGAGATTTAAAAATTAAAATATGTGGTTATCAAAATATTACTTACTATTAATTAGTTTGAGAATATTTTCTCTCGAATGGTACCTATCGAGTAGTAAGTACACCTAGTTCGAAAGTCAAATATTCCAACGCGAAGACAACCGACATAAAATGAACACCCGGTATAACATTTTCTATCTAAAACTATAGTAGGAATTGTTTAGTTTGCTTTTGGTGATAGGATATTAAAAATTAAACAAAATCTAGGCGTTGGTTTTTTTTATTCTGCATGATTGATTCAATTTAGTTATTAGCGATTTTCTCTAAATTGATATTTCTATGTCGCCACTATTTTAGGTAAGACCCTGTACAAACTTTTGTGTTACGTTTTAAGAAGACACCATAAGGCCTAAAACCCAGAATATATTTTTTTTATTTATATTTACTAATAAAGGAAATATAAACAATTATGTTAAAAATTACATCAATCTTAAAGGTCCAAAAAAGCCAACTTTGAAGACTTATAACTTGAAAACTGGTCATAGGATTGAGTTGTGCCCATGAGAACTTTTAATCAGGACATCGAGAACTGCATCATATCAAATTTTCAGAAAATTTCTCCGAAAGCCATTTTCCATAAGAAATGTGCGGGGTCCTTTGATGCCATTTCGAAGGAGTATAATGAGCATGCATGCATTTTCCATTTTTGTAATTCTAACTTCCAATTTGGATTTAAGGATTTTAAGGACAAATCCATAAAATGGAATTTGAAGTTTGAAAGAAGACAATAACCTCTAATTTTGTTTAAAAATTTAGAATCAAATATTTTTTCATAATTGTGAGTTTAAAAATTGAACTTAATTGTTATTATCATGCTCGGAATCATGGAGTTATCCTTGAAGTCGAAGTTAAGCTAAATTCTGAGTAAAGCACCACTTAAATTTATGGGTTCTTGACTTAAATTTGGCCATTCACAACTTAAGTTTGATTCACTATGAATATCTTGAAAATGTTATGAATAAATATAATATTATTTCGAAGGTGCATAATGGGCATGCACTCATCTTCCATAATTCTGAGATTCAAATTCAGATTTAAGGATAAATCCATAAATTCCGAAGTTAAACTTAATTGTTACCATCAAGCTCAGAATCAAGCAATAAAAGCAAGTACAAGGAAGCTTTGATATCAAAAAACAAATTCACGGATTTTTTATCTTAATTTGACTACTCTACTATTTCACACCTAAAGTTTAATTATTCACAATGAATATCTCGAAAATATTGAAAATAAATTTAATATTATTTCGAAGGTGTTGAACATGCACGCATTTTTCATTTTCCAAATTCAGAAATTGGGACAATTCCATAAATTAGAATTTGAAATTTGAAGCAAGGCAATAATTTTTAATTTTGACTACAAGTTCAGAATTGAAAAAAAATGTGCTCTGAAATCAGAAGACAAATTTATGAATTTATGACTTAATACTGACTGCTCAACTCTTTTATATCCGAAGTTGAATTCACGACGAATATATTAAAAATATTTAAAATAAATTTGATATTATGTCGAATAGCGTCTTCGAAGGTGTATAATGAACACGGACGCATATTAAATTAATCACAATTCTGACTTCCAAGTTCAGAATTAATGATTTTTCGGTGACTGTGAGTTTAAAACTTAAAATTAAATTTAATTGTGACTATTAAACTTAGAATCGAGCAATTTAGGTCAAAATTTAGGTTAATTCTGAGTAAAGAAGAGTTCTGATATCAAATGTCAAGTTTATGGGTTCTTGACTTAATTCTAACTAATCAACTATTTTACATCTTAAGTTTAATTCAAGATTCAAAATATAGAAAATAAAGTTGATGCTATTTCGAAGGAGTATAATGAACATGCATGCATTTTCCATTTTTGTAAATCTAACTACCAAATTTAGATTTAAGAACAAATCCATAAAATGGAATTTGTAGCTTGAAAAAAGGCAATGATCTTTAGTTATGTTTAAAAGTTCAGAATTAAATATTTGTTCATGATTGTGAGTTTAAATGTCAAAATTGAACTTAATTGTTGGTATCAAGCTCGGAATCAATGAGTTAGCCTTGAAGTCGAAGTTAAGCTTAATTCTGAGTAAAGCACCACCTAAAGGCATGGGTTCATGACTTAATTTGGCTACTCAACCATTTACAACTTAAGTTTAATTTACGATGAATATCTATAAAATATTGAAAATAAATTTGATGCTATTTCGAGGGAGCATAATGAGCATGCATGCATTTTCCATTTTTGTAATTCTAACTTCCAAATTTAGATTTAAGGACAAGTCCATAAAATGGATTTAAGGCTTGAAAGAAGAAAATATCCTTTAATTCAGTTTAAAAATTCAGAATTAAATATTTGCTCATCATTGTGATTTTAAAATTCAAAATTAAACTTAATTGTTACTATCAAGCGCGAAATCAAGGAGTTATCCTTAAAGTCGAAGTTAAGCTTGATTCTGAGTAAAGCACCACTTAAATGTATGGGTTCTTGACTTAATTTTGGCTACTCAACCATTTACAACTTAAGTTTAATTTTCGATGAATATCTTGAAAATATTATAAATAAATATAATTATTTCGAAAGCGTATAATGAGCATGCACGAATTTTCATAATTCTGACTTAAGGTTAAATCCATAAATTGAAATCTGAATTTTTAAAGTAAGTAGAAACCTTTAATTAGAACTACAAATTCAGGATTATAGATTTTTCCATGATTGTGAGTTTAAAATTCGAGGTTAAACCTAATTTCTACCATCAAGCTCGGAATCAGGCAATTTTTCTTGAAGCCGAACTTAAGCTAAATTCTGAGTAAAAGGAAGCTCTGAAATCAAAAGAAATATTTGTGGGTTTTTCACCTTATTCTGTCTACTCAACTATTTTACATCCTAAGTTTAATTATTCACAATGAATATCTTCAAAATAATGAAAATAAATGTAATATTATTTCGAAGGTGTTGAACATGCACGCATTTTTCATTTTCCAAATTCGTAATTTGAAAGAAAGCAGATATTTTTAATTTGACTACAAATTTAGAATGAAAAAAAAAAACATGAATGTGAGTTTAAAACTCAAAATTAGATTTAATTGTAACTATCAAGATCAGAATCAAGCAATTTTCCTTGAGGCCGAACTTAGTTCTGAATTAAAAGGGAGCTCCGAACTCTAAAGATTATGGATTTTTGACTTAA
>MU181934.1:746976-758965 GCA_016904865.1 Pissodes strobi | reverse complement strand
CGTATAATTTTCGAAAACATGAGGGCAAATTATTTCAAAGATGTGTAAATCAATACTTATGTTTCAAATTATAAAACGTATATTTTATTTTAATCCCAGTGTATTATTTTTCGGTGCATGTGTAGATTTTATCCTTTAAATTTCCTCATAAAAATGGGGTATAAAGGAGATAGACTTGATGATCCAGCAAGCCATTCAATTTTTTTTTCTCTAATGGCCAGGAAGCATTCTGTCGAAATACTGCACCGTCTCGCAAGCAAAGTACCTAGTTGTTAAAAAATCAATTTCTCATCATTCTCGATTATTAATGAACATTGGAGCAGTAACTGTGTCTAACAAATCTAATTACATTACACTCATTAAACTATGGAAGGAAAAAGGCCTAATAACATGAGCAGCAAAAATTCCTGCTCAAACATTACAGTTTTGGGGATGCTGACTATGAACTTCCTAAAATATATAATGGTTAAGATTTACGGAAAAGGAAAATAAGTATTCGTCGGTGAAACAATGCTTGGATATTCAATAATTTTTCTTCTTATGACTTATTAAATTGAGTTCTTGGAAGTGAATTTTTCTTATATTCAATCTTGGGTTTATGAAGGTGTGGCCTGGAACCACAGCTTCAACGGCTTGATTTCTAAAGAATTATCATATTATAATATCTATTTTTATTTTTAGCAGAATGAAATTATAGCACCAGTTCTAAAACAGAATCAATCATCACTATGATAGGCATGTTTTTCAACATGTTTTCCGATAGATAAACCTACAACCGCTTCTGCACGTTCAGTACCTTTAACGAAAGTAGAATTAGTTTTAAATTTATCCGCAATAATCTAGTACCCATTAGTGAGAACACAATAACCAGAACACCAAATATTAGTAATTTTTTAATTTGCAAACTAGTGAACTTTTTTTCACATGTTGCGTCTTTTTAACATATTTGCTACAAGTCATCAGAACGCAATTTCTTGTGAAATAATAGATTAGAAAATACAAATTGAGCGTTCTTTAAATGTACTATACGACTCCTAAGATTAAATTAGGATTTTTAGGAGATTTCCAAAACGGTCCGTCTACCAGTGCGAACTGCAAGACCTATTATGACTCTCCTTGTTTTTAGACAACCTCCCCCTTCATTTAGTATGCAGCTACTGGATTGGTTTCGTCAATTTGTTTGAAAAATTTCCTTACGATTTCCTGATAGTGGCATTAAACATGAATTGTAGTGTCCTCTTCTTCTAGACAGAACCTGCATAGGGTTTCATCTGCTGGACTAATCAGCTTTAGTATTTTTTTCAGTCGATAATGGCCTATCAATGAACCTATCATCATTCTGAGATTCTCTCTTTTGTGGTTTAGTAAGTCAGCTGTGAGTTTTGCTGAGGAACACTTAATGAATTCTGTAACTTGTCTCTGTCCTGGATACTCCTCCATTTGCGAGATTTCGTTTATTCCCATTAACAGATGCCTTAATTGTACACCTGGCCACCCCACAAAAAGTTCTGGCCCTACCAAAGAGCTTGACGATCCTGCTTTGGCTTGATTTTGCATCGAAGTTGGAAGACCTGTTCCCGTCCTTAGTTCGTATATATCTTCTTCGACACCTTGATAGGTCTTCTAGCCGGGTAGGTTTTTTTAGATTTTTCTCTCTGGTATTACGATCTCACTGTCTTAAAATTATTTTGAAGCCTGTATATTGGAGTGAGTTTTATTCGCACTTTGACACCATCTTCGATGTGTACCACCGGTGGTTCATGATGCATAATGAATATTTTTCCGTTGTTGGCGTCAGGTACCAGAAACGATCGATTGAAGTTTGTAAACATAATAACAGGATACTTTTGGTTTCAGATTTATGTATAAATAACAAATAAAATGACGTCTAGAACGAAAAAAACTGTGAAATTGGTAGCAGCGCAGCATAACGCTCGTCTTTCACCAGAAGGTGAAACTTACCAGCGTCCAGCCGATCTAGATACACCTAAAATAATGAATGTCTTACTGAATATGATATGTCCCCCCAAAATCTGACATACCGAAGTTGGCCGGAGCTCAGCACACTGCAGATCCTCTTTGCCCAGAAGCACAACCAGAAGTTAGAGTTGACCAACATCCGGTCGATACATGTCCATCTGAAGTTAATGTACTTTCCGCAGTATTTGATGCTTCTCTATCCACCAGTAACCAGCAGCAAATAGATATATATGTACACGGCAACCTGAAGTACCAAATGAACGAATTACTGCATAATATGATAAGTCCTGTTCCACGAGCAACTTGCAGCTGATCAATCTTACTAAGCAAGAACCTGACACACCGAAGTTGGCCGGAGCTCAGCGCACCATGCACCCTCTTTCCCCAGTAGCACAGCCAGAAGTTAGAGTTGACCAACATCCGGTTAATCCACATCCATCCGAAGTTGATGTACTTCCCGCAGTATTTGATTCTTCTCTATCCACCAGTAACCTGCAGAAAATAGATATTGCTAAGCGGCAACCTGACGCACCAAATAAATACCCAACTTCTTTATATATTGATTGCCAGCCATCGACATCTCGTGCTGAATCAGTCAGAGTTCCCGTACTAGAAAACTTCGAGTAATCTTGACAGATCAACACGTTTGGTCATCAGATGAATCAGACCCATTTGCTGACTCAGATTCATCATATATTTCATCTGATGATAAATTGGAAAATGGTGAGTCTGAGGCACATTCTGATGTAGAAGATGAAAGGAAATAAGAAGATTAAGAAAATACCCAGGTTTTGGACGATGAGCTCGATGCAGCAAACACTGATACAATAATTCAGGAGACATGGGTCCCGTGTACTGGTTTACCAATCCGCTTTCAATACCCAGCATAAAATACTGGAATACAAGTAAATTACTTAGATTTGAGTAATACCTATAAAATATTTAGACAATATTTGACCAGCGAAATATTGGAAATAATAGTTGAAGAAACCAACAGATATGCATTGCAGTACATCGGTTCTCAGAAACGTCGTCCATAATCTTTACTAAAAAAATGGGCAGACGCGAATCGTGACGAAATAATGAAGTTTATTGCTATTCTCACGATTACGGGCATAGTACACTTACGAAAAATGCGCCTGGCGAAAACCTAATCGTAGACGAAAGTGGGGTGCCTTGGAGAGGACGACTGGTTTTCCGATACTATCTCCCTGTTTCTTTGGTGTCTATAGCGAAGCTGAGCGGGTTAAAATGAACAGTATAATATGAGGTTGCAAATTTCGATAAAAGGTAGAAGATAGAAACTTAGTAAATTTGATAGTTTGGAATAAACGTATTGTTAAAATAACAGAAAGTGGCTTCTGATAAACACAATCAAGTCTTAGTGACGTTAATTCCTCATTCAATACCAGGACATTATTATTAAATGTCAAAATTAATGGAAAAGTTGTTGTAATTTGATATATAAATGTTTCAGGGGAGCCGGTAAGTCATTGATCTGTATTTTCTGCTACAAAACACATAATCGAAATACTTAAAAAAAATGGCTACGGAAAATTAAATCATGTTTTGCAAAGCGAGGAAGGCCATTTAATTTGAAACAGAACATTGGGGAATATCGAAAAGGGGGAATAACTTCGGAGAATGCTGGAATCATCTAACCAGTGGAGGTGGAAGAATTAAGTGCAAGTGAAAAGATTTGACACCAGAAAATATAAGAAATGTGGTCCCTATTTTAGAAACGGACGAGAATCGTATACCAAATTTTAATTTTGAAGATCGAAGAGTATTCCGTTCGTGTTCACAATTTAATGATGTAATGTAATGATTGTTTATATCGTTATTTCTTACGCATTTCATTTATGTTTCTTTTATAATTAATTCATTTTAATTTTTCACTACGTTCCCCATGCTTTGGATCCAACAATTTAGTTGGAAACTATCTTTTTAGATATATAGTTTTTATTATGCCAATATACAACGTTAGTTTCTAAAGTCAAACTTCCTCAATCTTCAGTATCGCGCCAGACATTCTTAAAGCAATCAATTTACAGAAAATATCCGTTGTTGCAAACATTTGTGATCGTCGTTGGCAGTACAAATAATATCAAGGTGTTAATTTGGAGGCGATGAGAACTCGAAGTGATTGAAATTCCTGTACATATGCCAAATAATGTTGTTTTGCAAGCGTATTTTATGCAAATTATCTCGTAACATTTGTTATAAACGTAGTATTTTTAGATGTAACTTAGACATGGGTACTGATGTAGATTTTGAATCTAATGTGACGACAGCTTTTTAACCGATGGATTAAGCTTATGGAGCATTACGATACGAGATATTTACAGCCAGTCTCGTTAAAGAAATCATTAATATTAATTATTAGGCAAATGCCAAAAATATTTTTAATACTAAAAAGGCTTGAAATATGTACCTACTTCATTATATATAGTTATTATTATACTTTAAGAGATTTCGCCCAAATGCCAACATAAGTTGTGCAAAAAGGAATAATTCTATAAAGCATTTTGGAGCACACCCTAGAGCAATATAATTTCTTGCAAATAATGCAAATAATTTATGTTTTAAGTGTGTCTCTCTATGTATAATAATCGCTACTTTATTAAACTTTATCTCTAATGACACTACATAACTGGGATTCATTCATTCATTGATATATTTTTGTTTACTAATTTTTGTTCCAAGTATGCCAAACTGGCTTCAAGCGAGTTTTCTCCCAATATTTAATTCAAAAGTCCGATTTCCTTCGCCTAATGAAATTGTGTACCCTAGATACATATTGCTGTTCACATTTTCTAGCATTTTTCTGTGGAACCAATTCTTGAGCGTTTGCAATCGACCATTGTCAGCTTTTGCTGAATATTTTCAGAGTTCTCCGCTATGAAGGCTTGCTCGTTTCTCATTATTCGAAATTCCCTTGACTTGCCACTTTAGATTTTTAAACGCATCTTATTAATTAATTTTTAAAAGATGAGGCGGTGTTACCATGAAAGAGCTTTAGAAGTTTTTTATATCTGGAGTCCACACTTACATGCTTTAATAAATTGAGAAAAGCCGAATGATTCACTGTCCCAGTTGCTTCTCGAAAATCGACAAAGGCTTATCTAGTAGCATTTCGCCATCAGGAAATGCTCGCAGGTGTTTATAGTAAAGGTTGTTAGTTATCTAGTTTTCATGCCTTTCTATTTCTTAATATCATTATGAAGAGTTCATATTTGTAAATGTAGATTAGTCTGTGGCTTGCTAAGTTGGTGCCATCTCTCGTATGTAAAATTACAATATTTGATAATGTGGTTATCCGCAAGTTAAAAAAAAGTCAAGAAGATGCGACTAGCATCTTCATCGGGCCCTTTTTTGGTTTTTATGTTTTGTAGTATCTACTGTTTTTAAGGTTATGATGGGTATTTCTTCAGATCCCAAATTTGATATTTTTGGTCCTTCTTTAGCATCTTTTCTTTTTCTAATATCACATAGTTTTTCATAGAAATTTTCTGTTAAATTTGTCATATTATTTCTACATATTACTCATTTTTTATTCTATTTTTGATTTTTTGATTTTCAGTTTAAAAATCTCCTTTATTCGTATGTGCTAACCAATGTATAGCAATTTTCAAACAATCTTAGATTCGTATACATACAGTGATATCACTACTACAAAAAGGTGTAAAGCAATTTTGAGTACGCGATTGGGAAATACGAGAAAATCGATGTTAAAGAGAAACATGTAGAAAATCGAAAAAAATTCTCAAGGTTTCCATGCTTCGGCATTTTTGACTTTGAATGCTTTTGATGCATTATGGGAAACTTTTGAAGGAATACGTTTTCCAATAGTTTGACATTACGTTAAGGCGAAAAAATTTATATTTATACAATTAATTGGGTGAAATCTCTTTGAAAACAATTTGAAGCTGGAAAATGGGTCAGGATCGGAAAATTTTAACATTTTTTTGTGAAATCTCATTTAAAACAATTTAAAGCAGGGAAAATGGGTCAGGACCGAAGAATTTGGAAATTTTTCAAGCAAAAACCAAACATCTTAGTTTAGAGCATTTTTGGTAAGTACATCCATACAATATATAAGGAATATTAGTTCATATTTTTCGGATTATTTCTCCCATTTTTATATTCTATACAAATTATGTAGATATCGCACATCCTATTAAATATTATTTAAATGGATTGATTTAGCTGATACTTGATGGAAATTTGTTGCAAATTTTTAAAGGAAAACACAAAGGTTTCAAATCTCCACAATTTAATTTAACAAATCCGTGACATATGTTTCGGCACACGGTGCCTTTTCCTTTTAGTTAGTCCGTTTGAAAAAGGTACCGTATACCAAAACATGTGTCACGGTTTTGTTAAATTAAATTGTGTAAATTTAAAACCTATGTGTTTTCCTTTAA
This sequence comes from Pissodes strobi, assembly GCA_016904865.1. Classification (NCBI taxonomy): domain Eukaryota; kingdom Metazoa; phylum Arthropoda; class Insecta; order Coleoptera; family Curculionidae; genus Pissodes; species Pissodes strobi. The sequence continues at coordinate 752,558 of MU181934.1, read as the reverse complement.
AAATGTTTTAAATATTATTTGTTGATATTTTTATGCTTATACAATTTTTGATGACCTCTGAAGTTTTTACTTCTGTTATGTGATCTTAAGCACACATCGCTTTTTTATATGAGACATTAAACTTCTTTCAAAATTATAGGCATATTTCACATCTTTATTCCTAAAACTCACAGATATTCAACATCTCACATGTACACACACACATACATACTGAACATGATATAAAAACGGAAATTTATTCATAAAGAATGCACGCTAGTGAAGAATCTTTTATATATAAACATTCTAAGGTTACTTGGACAAGGATAATTTTAGATGCAAAATTGTGTCCTCACACCTCAATATTTTGAAAAGCATTTAAATTTAGGTGACGGGTATGCTCTATGAGGGGAATTTTAAAATTAAATAATATGCAAGGTGTGTTTCTTATGCGCAATTTCAACCAATCCTGCACAATAAAAAATCAAAGATGGAAACATGAATAAAGTGTTAATTCAAAATATAAAAATACTTTGTTGCTTTGCGACTTTATGATTATCCTTCTAATTAAAATTAAAATTAGGCCAGTTTTATAGTCTCCTAAAAATGATTATGTAATAATTATTTCTCAGTAGGTTGTATGGTTTACGACGTAAACATTGTAAACATCCGTTCTAGCCACATCATACTGTATATTATATACGTATGTATTAGGTTGAAGTAATAAGGTAAGCTTGTGATATTTTTAATTGAACATGCGCAATTTAAATTCCTGAACATATATAATTTTTCTGACCTACCTATCTAAAAGATCCATGTTTCAAACAATCGGCCATTTACAAAAAACGCTAAAATTAGTGTTAGCAGCGAATATTAACTACGACAAGAAGGCCCACTTAATGGCCAGAAAGCGCTACAAAGGAATCGTCGTTGATTTTCTTCGTTGCCTGGTAACGATCAGCAAACTCCACCGCACACAGGTTGAATTTAAATAAAAGCTGGCCATAAATGATATTTTCGTTTGCGGTATATTTAATCAAATTTATAACGAAATTATTTATAGCACTCTAATACTCTAGTTGGCATTGGAACAACACAATTGATATCTTCTGAATTGTTTGCAACGCCCTGTCAAGTTGTATTCAACTGGCTGTTTCAAAAATCAGTTAACGTTTTTAATTAGTTAATATTGATAACAATACTCAAGGTATGTAATAACTAATATTTAAAAGATTTTGATTTTGTGTTAACGATTTCACCATATTTCCGAATACTAATTTTCTGACAAAAGACATCAAGAAGAAAATATTGCTCGAATTTGCCCCTTTTAATATTTAATTAAATTTTGGCGTTTTGAGTGATTTTAAAATTGGTTAAAGGATTCGCACAATTTTACTGTATATTTCATTCCTATTTTGTAATACAATACAACTAAAAAACAGCGATATTATCTTATATCGAATTTTGACTCGACTATAGAATTTAGGCTTGAAAAATAATCTGACAAAAGTATGAGCTGGTCTATGGCCGCCGCATCAAAGGTCGCCTGCCAACATGATTGTTTTATTTGTATCATGGCCTGCCGATATTCTGATAGTATTCGCGCGGGGAAGAAGACACACCTTTGACATGCCGCCCGCCGCGGAGAGTGATCCTTCTCATCATATAGTTTTGCCCAAATACATAATAAAAAGATAAAGACTGATGTACTATACTGCTAACGTGCTAACACTCTGTTGAGGTTATGTGTTGGTGTTATACCTAATTGTGCAACAACTGTAGCCAGATTATCAAAAAATGACGCGTCGAAATGAGGATCCCTTATTGGCTAAATTTGTAACGTGCGCAGTTTTCCCTGCTGCTGTCTTGTTTGAGCATTTACGTTTCTCTGTTTTTTTTTTGCTTCATATGTTGTACTGAAAGTATTTTCAAATGTCATTTAAATTCAAGTTTAAATTACCCTTAACGCAACGCATTATTAACTTGGAATTTTAAAAGCTATATCTGTTGTAAAGTCATCGGTACGGTTGGGCAAGAAATTGAATAATCGATTTAACACTTAATATTTTAGCAAATGACTGAATAATCGATTAATCGAAATAATCAATTATCGATATTTTCTGAAATATTAATCTATAAGTCGATTAATCGATAATTTCTTAAAAGTGAATCGAATAATCGATTATTGTCGCCCACCCCTAATCCCATAATATTGTAGTAAGTGAAACTGAAGGTGAAATTTCGGTAGAATCATTATTGCTGATGCAAGACTGATGTTATTATAAAAAGAGGTAATAAATACTTTGGCTGAATTAGCAGATAAAAATTTATAATTTAGTTTTAATTTGTAAATATGGCTTTGATATTACCTTCGGATATTCAGAATATAAGCAAGTGTTTTTGAACAACAGCTGCACTAATGCTTCTATATTTTTTACTAGTTGCGTCCCCATTAGATCAATTTTTAAAAATAGCGATAACTCTGAAATACATGTATGGCAAAATTGCAGGCCCTCATCAACGCGTTTCTGTCGTCCGCTTAACATTCATTTTGCTCATGAGGCTCCTGAATTAACCGTTGCAAAAACAAAATTTGGATCATCGAATTAAAAATTTAAAACCCTTTTTTTACAACGAAGGAGCCCTTAATTTTCAAAATCCTTTTTTAAAACGATTTAAGAACATACAAATGATTTTTATACATGATTTTTATCGTTAGTGATAATTGATACTCCCTATATATAAATACAGATGATGAGCAAAAATTCAACAATTGTTTGTCTAAAACACGATATATTAAACGTGTAATACTTAATAACTTTTATGTCTTATTTCTGGTAAACCTTATTATGGCCAGCTTTCCTAGAAATTCGACCAGTGTGCGCCGGGTCCAAAGGTCACATGCCAGTATCATGCTAGTTTTCGCGCGGGGAAGGAGACATACCGTTGACGTGCCGCCGTGGAGAGTGAATCTTCTTATCGTAGTTAATATTCGCTGGTGTTAGTGAAGAGGTATTGTGATTATATATGGAATTGGTAGCAGTTAAAATGGAATTGATTGGAAACGTGTAAGTATATTACAAAAAAAAATTTTTTGCTTATTAGAAACCATAATAATTATTATCCTGAGTCGTTTGAAGACTTCTAATCACAACCGTCCCATATAAAGATGTCTTTATGGTCAGGTCTCGCTTGACAATTTGTGTGATGCGGAACGCAGAAGAAGGAGCACTGAACCCATAACGCACCAATTTGACTTTCTCATATTCTCGGTAACTGATTCCACAGACACCACAATGCCATTTGTCATCGACGTCTTCTTTCTTGTCCTTTTTTCGGACTTTCATTTCCAAGCACATTTCGTGTTAGAAGCTCTAAAGCTTACTACTTCTGATGGTCCTGGTTGTGGCCGTGCTGGAGAGTCAGAATCAGCTAGCCATTTTGCACTGGAGTCTCTGGTTTAAACCCGTGGTTTTACTTTGCTCCCTAAATTAGCAGAAGGCAGTAAAAATAAATTGTCAATGCAGGATTTTTCCAAAGGGAGATCAGAAGGAACAATACCATCACTTTTAATAACTGATTGACCATCTAAATTAGCTTTGATGGGGCTATAGCTTCGGGCAAGAGAGCATCTTTATTCAAAGGTCTGATTCCACTTTTCCGAAAGGCGTATTCAATATTAATCGGAGTAAAACTTTTAATCATTGCTGCAGAAAAAATCGACTCGGTTTTTCACCGGTTTTTCTTTCTTGTGATAGTCCAAGCAGTTGGTCCAAGCGGATTTTAGGGGACGATAAACGCCTATATCGAGTGGCTGAGGAAGGCTTGTGTGTGCTGGAAAGGTAAAGGATGAATGTCACTTTGCTTTGCTTGTTCTAAAACTGCCAGAGGCGAAGTGAAATATGAGAGTCCATTACAAGAATTAAGGGTCTTTCTTTTGGTACTGATTTAATAAAAATTTATATTATTCCAAAAAAATTAGGGGCTTATCAGCCTTGCGGTGACAGTTTTAGTAATGCACTAAGAATGGCTCCCCGCGCCATTGTCAGAAATACAACCAAGAACTGTACTTGTTTCTCCACTGGCACACGTGATGTTAGCCCATATCTTTTTTAAAAGTTTGTCCACCACCACTTGCTAGCTATTTCATTATCCTCCGTACTATAAATTCAGGACCAACCGATTTTGCAATCGAAAACACTAGTTTTCTAGTATTCTGGACGAGAAGACCAAACCCTAATTCTTGATGTCAGCTAATATCTTTTTTTAAAGTTTGTCCACCACCACTTGCTTGCTATTTCATTATCCTCCGAAAAAAAAAATCTGGACCAACCGATTTTGCAACCGAAAACACTAGTTTTCTAGTATTCTGGACGAAACGACCAAATATTCTTGCATGGTTATAGCATAACTATATATACGGACTTTTAAGTCTGCTGGCTGAGCAAAGGCTCTTCTCAATTTTGGTAAATGGTGGACCACCGTATTACCTTCTGCATTTTCAGTCTTACTTAAATATCTCTTTATCCTTCGATGCTTTGTACCTATATAGCACATCCTCTTGACGGACCATTTGTGCTGCTGTTACTTTTCATAATTTCTGTTATTTCCTTTCTTCATTTCCTTTGGTATCTGATGGAAATTTGGTGATTAGGTATGTTGGTAATACCCTGAAATGAAAATATAATTATATATTTTCTAAATATGCTATTGTCTAAAACGCTAAAATCCTTTAAAAGTCCACTAAAAACTCTAGTAATCCCGTTTCGTTACAGTTCCAAATTCTGCCTGGCATATCTTTAATGCCCAATTTTGCAATAAGAGCCTCTAACTTTGTATAGAAATCAGCAAGCATAGTAAGATTTGCCACGGAGCGTAAATATGCAGCTAAGTTTTCTGACACACGTAATGTCAGCTAATATCTTTTTTCACAGTTTGTCCACCACCACCAAGAATATTTTCTTAGACGTTAACAAATGTAGACAAGAGGAAAATTGCTTGTTTTAAGATACTTTTAATATTTAAAATAAAAACTTGTATGTAATTCGAGCGAAACTCAATATGATCTTTAAACATTATATTTAATGGTTTAAACACGGGAGATAATCTTATGAAATTGCCGCTGCACTGCTTCAATGTATATCATCACATAATGCTGTTTTTTACCTAAATAACTGACGAAAAATCCGATTCTTTTGAGGACGTGTAGCTCCTCGGACCTCTGGCCACTCTTTGGCGTCCAGCAACGGCGGTCAGCTGTCAGCCATCACTCATGCCGTTCGACCACTACACGCTTTTGTACTTAGGCCCCTAATTGTGTCGAAAAGCCGCCTTAGACACTCGGGACGTCATCTGAAGAAGCGGCAATTTTTTAAGGGTGGTGGACGGAGCGCACTGTTTTTTCTGTCGCTGTTTGAGTCGTGGTTTCAAAATTTTACACCGATAAAAGCCAATTTCACAAAATTCTTCTTGAAATCATAGCTTTTAGGTTAATTGCTAATTTCGTGTTAATTCTTTTGAAGGAAGTAGATAATAGTATATTATTTTATATGGAGAAAAAGTGATACTTTTCATGGCGCGCTCGTGTTTAACAGCCGAACGGA